>APFE030034368.1:111050-146271 GCA_000404065.3 Pinus taeda
CAACCATATGGCCGTGATGCCGGTGAAATGGTACTGACTACAAATAAAACAAATGTTCCGGACTATAAAATATAGGACATTAAAAATTGATCTTGACTTGGAGAATAGCACATTCCTTGACTGACAGCATAATTAATTAATTATTAACTTGTATTAAATAAATAATTATTATTATGCATAAATAATCATTAATAATAATTAATTAATAAATTTATTAATTAATAATTCATAATATATATTTAATTACTAAAATATGTAGAGTCTAAAGCTAAAGACTAATAATGCTAGTTTAATCCAATATAATTTAATCTTAGAAATTTTAGATAAGGAAAAGGATAGAAAATAATACCTTGGAGACTATACTTGGGAAGCAGAACTGGAAAAATTAATATGTATGATTAGAGGAAGCCAATTTCCACTAATATCATTCCCCCCATCCTCGTTGAGATTGTGTGGATTCTCAAGTGCTTCCCTAATTTTTCTCTTTTGACAATGTTCTTCCCTAGAAATAATCTTGACACTTTCTAAACAAACATGATGCTGGGTCTTCAAGGAGTGCTCTGCCAAGGCTGAAGAGCACTATCTTTATTTCTTAATATCAACTCCATGCTCTTTTAGTCTCTCATGCAATGAGCATCTCGTCTCTCCAATATAACTCCTACCACAAGAATAATAAATCTTATAAACCCCCTTAAGTTACCATTGATTGATGCTATCCTTGAAAGACCTCATTCTTTGCTTAATCATTCTGGATGTTGTAAACTGAGTGAATATGTTCTTCTTCCCCAAAAACTTTGCAATCTTATCTATAACTCCTTTAATAAATGGTATGAACACCTTACCACAATGAGCTTGAGGGCCTTTGGAGAGGACCTTTCCTTCAACCCTTTTTATAGCTTTCTTAATATCCTTATCTTTATATCCTATACTCTTAAATATAGAGGTTAAGTGTCTAATATCTTCATTAAGGTGCTTAGAGTCAGATATTCTAAGATCCCTAAAAACAAGAGTGTTAAGGACACCAAATTTTTGGGATGGATGATGGTAAGATTCAACATGAAGATAGCTTTCAGTGTGGGTTTTCTTCCTAAAGACTTGATGTCCCAAAGTACCATCTTCCTTTCTCATAAAAAGAACATATAAAAATGGGATGCTTCTATTATCTTCTACCTCCACTGGTAAACTTAATTTTTGATGAGATATAGTTAAAGTGATTAAAAAACTTATCAAGCTCTGCCCTACCATGAGTCCATTTTACATTGGTGTCATCAACAAATCGCTTCCACCATGATGGATTTAAAGGGTAAGATTCAAGGGCTTTCTTCTCAAAGTAATCCATATGTAAGTTAGAGACAATTGATGAGAGTGATGATCCCATTGCAACTCCAGATATCTGCTCATAATAACTTCCTTGGAAACTGAAAAAAGTTGAAAGAAAACAAATCTTCGCAAGTTTAGTTGTTTTCGAATCAATGACCTCTCTTATAACATTAATAGCCTCATCCAAGGGAATTTTGGTAAATAAGGACACTACGTCAAAATTCACAAGAATGTCATCTTCATCAACCCTCTCATTCTTAACAAGCTTTACAAAATAATTGGATTCTTTAATAAAGGACCTTGGCAACATTCTTAGCCAATTCATAGGTGGGGGATCCAATGGTATTAACTATTGGTCTAAGAGGGACCCCTTCCTTGCGGATTTTTGGAAACCCATAAATTCTAGGGATAACCTCATAGGAAGGAATTAACCTCTTCTTTAAATTCTCATCAAGACTGGCCTCCAAAATTTCCTTCTTGACGTATTTTATAACCTTTGGTGAGGGGTTGTTGTTAAGTCTCCTATAACTACCCAACTAAGATGCTCCAATATAGAACAGAACCACAAATCCAATATACCATAGAAGCCCAACTCTAGAATTCCCGCGAAGTTTTTCTCCAGATCCCCCACCCAAATTTACTTATCTTGATAGCTCGTGGCCTCAATCAAAATATCGACACTCTATAATTCGACACATGTTCTATTTGCAACAACTAACTCCTCCAAAGACCCCCATGAACACTGACGCTTTGACCCAGAACCTGAAACAGATGCTCAGAGACCCCAACTTCAATCACCAGGCCTTTGTAGAGGCCACCTAAGCAAAGATTAACCTTAAAAAATAATAGCATATCAAATCATTACTCCTTAAATAGAAGGTGCAGGTATGGATATTGATGTTGTACTGTGGAATGGTACTAATGGAGTTGAGATCCCAATGGTCCTCCTTAATTTCCCAACTATCAACCATAATTTCCCAACTCTTCTCCCGGTCCTTCATCCTCACCCACAGCTTCCTCCCACAAGCGGCTAGAGCAATTATGAGCAGAGGAAATAAATGTTTCTCCCAATCTCCCATTAACTTTCTTTCACCTATGATGGAACACTGACCTTTGCAACAAAATCCATGTCGTGGGGGCTGGATTCTCACGTTGTTTGATCTCCTAAGCCCAAGTGTAGTACCAATATTAAGGACACATACACGTTGATGTAACAGACTAATATAGCCCTTGCCACAAGGCATAAGGACAAGTCGGGCCAAGCATGAGACGATGTGACAATGACCAAGTAGTGGGAGATTGAAAGAAACAGGGGATGGGGCTAACGAAATGGACAAGAGGAGGAACAATAAGAATGTCACGTTTAGCGAGATGAGAGGGAGAAGGATGATAGAGGTTATGGAGGAAAGGTGTTAAAGGAGAAGGGGGGAGGGGGAGGAAGGGTGGCAAAAAGAGAAAGAATGAAGCTGGGGGCGGGGGGGCGACGAGGTCAGGAAAGCTTAAGTGCGATTGACCTTGCATAATCCAAGTTTTTGATACTTTCTAAGATCTTGGTTGAGCCAAGAATTCCATCCTCAGACCAATAATTGAATCCCATTAATAAGATTAGGGAATGCATATCATTTCCTCGACCTTGTTCACTATATATATTTTTGCATTCAATTGGCAAGTCAAATTTTCTTGCTTATCTGCTTCTTGGTTATTCCCTCTTAGGATATGAAAAAAGGACACACAATCAAAGAAGGGAATCATCCTTTGGATGCTGATGAAATATAGTTCATATGATTTATGATAAACATTGAGTATCCTAAGACCTGGATCTTTCTGATGTCCTTTTTTTGAGCCAACATTAGATAGAGAAACAAACCATAAGCTTCATCTTGATTGTTAGTCTTCTTACCCAACCCCAAACATATTTATCTTCAATGATTCTATTATCACTCCGTAATTTCCCAAGGTTGTAAAAGGAACCTAGAGGTAACCACAAAACCACTTTGGAAGCTGGGATCTAGCCCTTCTAGCTTCAAAGAGGGATCTCTCTATATGATTTAGATTTGTTGATTTAAGATATTGTGCTAGTTATTGAGTTCTGGGTTTGGTTTTTTCAAAGTTTTGGTTGAAACTACAAGGATAGTCCATTGGGCATGGAGTCAATGAGTCTTGGGTGATAAAATACAAGAATTGCAGAACAGATGTAACAAGGCAAGGCAGGCAGGTTTTTATATATTTAAATATTTTGTGGAATGAAAGGGAGGAAAAGATTTAGATTCAATTAAACATAGAGAATTTTAGAATGATTTCTATATTTAATCTTAGTTTGGAAACATAGAAATTGTTTATAAGCTAGAGCAGAATGTAATTAAACAAGTTCAACCCTTAATTTTCTTTAAACAATATAGATAGGAAAAACATATGGAAAAATAGAGAAATAACAATTGCACAAGAGGAAAAACATCACATTTTTCTTGACACGCGAATCCTGGAACGACTTTCTGTATTAATGAAATGATCACTTTAGCTCAATACACAACTTTACATCAAAGGTATGCTTTCTTCATACAAGTTCCAACTTTTTTTTTATTACAAATGAAATAATATATAGAATAAAACTCTCCTAAGCTGTTACAATAATTGCGGAATAAAATCTTGAATAATAACTAAAAATAAAATAATATCTCCAATTTATCTGCTAGAAATATTGAACTATTCATTAAACTCTCGAATTGGTTCACTAGAAATCTGCAGAATGATCCTCAATCTACTGATCTTCAGCTGCTAGGTGTCTTAGACTGATGATATCTTCATGCCCTTGAAATATGGAGTTGGTAATTTTTTGCCATTTGTCTTTCAACTGATAATTTTGTGCCTTAAAATCTGGAGTTTGTGAAGCTGTTCATGAAGACCTGTCAATTGATTGAATTTACTAATGATTTTATGTCACACTTTGATAATGTTTCACCGATGCCATAAAATATTTTGGAAGGAAATATTTTATAAATGTTTTTCAAATATTATGTAAATGAATTTCATATTTCTCTATTTTCATGAATTTACTAAATAAAATTATGAAAATATCTCCTCAAATAATTGCATGCCATAAATCCATCCAATATTTGAAATTATGTCTTGTTTTGAAATATTTTAAATCTATGCCTTGTTTTTCCTTCTCATGGATTTTAAACTGTGTTGTTTTGCCTTCCCATGGATTTCCAAAACCATGTGTTGTTTATCCACGTGTTTTTGTTTTTACTTTGCCTTTTACCCCTTTAAAATATTTGGATAAATATTAATCCAAATCTTATGTTTCAGGACATTTTTCATTCATAGTTCATTTTCTTTCCTCATCTCCGTAAAACTGTTGTTGGTTTTGCTCCCATGGTTTTGATTTAAAAAATAATTAAAATTATTTCCAATCTCAAAATAAATAAACATAACTAATTTTTTTTTTTTGGTTCAATTCCTTTCGTCAAATTCCATTTTTATTGAGCCTCCTTTTACTTTCACGTGTAGCCTCATTTCATACTTGAAAGACTCTATTTTACCTTTGTCTTGTTTACCTCAGTCTCATTCTTACTTAGCCTCGTAGCCTCATTTCACACCTGAAGTATCCTTTTTACCTCAGTCTCATTCTTCCTTAGCCTCCCATCAATAAACTCATTTCACAAATATATGAAATGTAAAAATCTCATCTATCTCAGTTGCATTTTACTTAGCTAAATCTCCTTCACACCACATTCTATAAAATTCAAATTAATACGGATGTAGTAAATGGTTTACGAGGGGGGAGGGGGGTTCGAAATGAATTTCACAAATATATGAAATGTAAAAATATCATCTATCTCAGTCGCATTCTATAAAATTCAAATTAATACGGAGGGGGGGATGTAGTAAATGGTTTGGAGGGGGGATGTAGTAAATAGTTTGGGGGTTCGAAAATGAAAGAGGGAATGACAACTGTAAAATGCAGTAAATGTGAAACTGCTTTTTGGAACCCCCCATTGGTTAAATGTCAGAGGGGCTGGGGGTCCAAAATATATCAATAACCATTGATTTAACTTTGCACATATATCAAGGCATGAAATATTAGGGTGATTTAATATTTAAGTTCGGGGTCGGGACACAATTTACTTTGAATTTATGGATTTTACTTGTGATTTCACATATATAATACCATAAATAAATGAAGTTTCTATATTTTAGATATTGAGTTTTGTTATTTTTAATCTAATTTTTTAATATTTTAAATAAATCATTTTATAAAAATAAAAATATTATATATTTTATAAATTAAATTTTATTTAAAATAAAAACCTTTTAAAAATAACTCGGAGATATTTACAAAAACCTCATAAAATTCATGGTTTAACATACCAAACTAAGATGTCTGGGCATAAATTTGGCCAAACTTTATCATGTGCTAATAGATTCCTTCGAGATTAATGAGAATCCCTCCTCCTCCTACCATCCCACACAATCTTATCATTATTACGAAGGTACTTCAGAGCAATTTGTTCATCCTTTTTTAAATTACTCTTCTGGGGTTTGACTTTCCTCATTATGTGGGAACATTCCTGCCTTAATACTTCTTTGTCCTTAGGGGAAAGGTCATGAATTCCATCCTCAATGTTACAAATGATATTTTTTAGTTGGAAGGTTCTTTGGAGCAACCACAAACCCCAAGCCTTTGCTGAGAATATTAATTGATTCAAAACTCAATTATTGAGATTAAAGATTAACCACCTTCTTTTTAGGCTCAATTATTGAAACATGGTTGTTCACAATTTTACAATCCTTGTTATTGATGTTGATTCCATTGTTCTCAAGGTTGTCCATAAAATGAGTTGCTTTAGAGCTATCCTTATTAACCTCAACAACCATGCTACGAACACGTCCATAAACCTCACTTCTTTCTCTACTCATGTCCTTCTTATATTTATTATCCAAGATCTTAAACTTATTAATGCTACTGACCATTATGGAGTCGTTTTCATTTTTATCGATCTTGGAGTTACTGCCTTCAATTCTTAAATCATTAAATCTGCTACCCATGTTACCATAGATCTTGAATTGGCACTCATTATGGACAAAGTCAGTGCTAATTAAATTATTATCAAGGCTTTCGCTGCTACATTCAAATTCGTTGTCTCTAGAATCAAGGCCTCTAGGGATGCTTCCAAATATTACCTCATCCGAGACAACAATGTTTCCCTCATCTTCAGAAGACTTAAATCCGATACCCAATTTCTTGATATCTGAGATGCTTTTATTAACAAAGTTGTTTGATCCACTATCAAGGTTGACATTGCCACTTCAAATATCAATGCCTTTAGAATCGATGCCCTCAGATACTACATTTTCCTTGACATCTAAAGTCTTTAAACCACTATCTAACCAATTGATACATTTAATGCTTTTAGGTTCATTATCAAGGTTAATGTTGCTGCTTTCAATATTAATTCCTCTAGAATTGATTCCTTTAGAGTTAACGTTTCTTCTTTCAATATTAATGCCTCCAGAATCGATTCCTTCAGAGATTATTTTTCCAGAGAAAACAACGCTGCCCTTGTCATCTGAAGTCCTAAAGTCATTAATCAGATTGTTGATGTTATTCATGCTCTTATTATCCTTGTCACAGGTCGTCGAAGATGAATTACTAATGCATATCTTTGAGGCTTATGACTTTGAGCACCTTAATGAAGAGATTAGACACTTAACCTCTGTATTTAAGAGTATAGGATATAAAGATAAGGATATTAAGAAAGCTATAAGAAGGGATATAAGAAAGCTATAAGAAGGGTTGAAGGAAAGGTCCTCTCCAAAGGCCTTCAAGCTCATTGTGATAAAGTGTTCATATCATTCATTAAAGGATTTAAAGATAAGATGGCAAAGATTTTGAGGAAGAAGTACATATTCACTCATTTTACAACACTTGGAACAACTAAGCAAAGAATGAGGTCTGTTAAGGATAATATCAATCAACAACAACTTAAGGGGGTTTATAAGATTGATTGTTCTTATGGTAGGAGTAATATTGGAGAGACAATACATTCATTGAAGAAGAGAGTAAAATAGCACAAAGTTGATATTAAGAATGAAAGATCTCGTTCTTCAACCCTGTCTGAGCATTCCTTGAATACCAAGAATCATGTTCGTTTAGAAAGTGCCAAGATTATCGCCAGGGAAGAATACTATCAAAAAAGAAAAACCAGAGAAGCGCTTGAGATTATGAAGCATCCATATAATCTCATCATGGATGGGGGAATGAGATTAATTGAAACTAGCTTTCTCTAATCAGATATATTAATTCTTCTAGTTTTGCTTCCCAGGTATAGTATCCTAGGTATAATTTTCTATCCTTTTCCTTATCTAAAATTTCTAAGATTAAATTATATTGAATTAAATTAGGGTTATTAGTCTTTAGCTTTAAGAAATCTATATATATTTTAGTTCTTAAATATTTTTTATGAAATAAATAAATAAATACATTATTATTAATGATTATTTAATAATAATAATAATTTATTTATTACAAGTTATTAATAACAAATTAATTATCAATGAGTGAATAAATAATTATTATTAATAAGCAAATTATTAAATTTATTCCTTTTCTGCATTTCTTAAATTAAAATTATTTATTTATTACAAGTGTTTAGTTAGTAATTATTCCTTTTTCTCAATTTCTTAAATTAAAAATAATTTATTTCTTACAAGGTTTAGTTAGTAATTAATAAATTTTAATTATCATTAATTATTATTGCTATTAAATAAATAAATAAATAAATAAATTATTTAATAATTATAATTATTAATGATTAATTCATTATAATAATAAATTTTATTTCTTATAATGAATAATTAATTAATTATAAAAAATAAATAAAACTATTAATTAACAATTAATTATTATTGTTTATTTATTATTAGTCATTTTTCATTTCTAATGCATTAATTTAGGTTTAGTTTTTATAATTTATTAATTTAGGGTTTTAGTCGACTCTTTTTAATAATAATTTTGTTCATTTATTATTTATTCATCTTCCCTTTTGGCCGTTTGACTCTTCTTTCATTCATTCATTGTCCTGAAGATGGATCCCCTTTGGGATTTGAAATGTCGGCAAGATTAAAAATATATTGTGGAAAATATGAACCATCTTTTTCTAATACCAAATTACTTGACCAAGTTTACCCAATGTCAAGATGATCTTGGAAGTGTTGGTGTTATAGTTGCTGAAGATGATTTGGTTAGCCTAGCATTTCTAGGCCTTCCCAAAAGGTGACAAAGCTATCGAGATACGATAAATGTGGCCCAACTTGGTGCAAGAAGAGATTCAACAAAACACCAAAGATGGATCCTGATCCAAGCACGATCATGAGGAGAACTGTGCCTCAGTTGGAAAGAAGAATAAAGGGAAAGGGAAGTCACCCTATTCCAAATCAAATTCCAGTTAGGGCAGCAAGAAGACGAACTTCTCAAAGATTAAATGTTTTTGCTGTTATGAGCTGGGACACTATGCCATGAAGTGTCTTCACAAGAAGGCCAACAAGAAGCCCTTAGGAGGAGCGAGAGGTGAAGCTCTTGCTTCAAAATTTGACTTGGATTTCACCCTTATCATTTGCATGGTGACATCGGTGATGGGTAGTGTGTGGTATCTGGATAGTGGAACCTCATTCCATATGACCAACAATAAAGAATTCTTTAGTGACTTGGAGGAGAAGGACCTCGAGATGTACATCCAAATGGGAGATGATGGAAGGTATAGCATGATCGACATTGGTATTGTTACTTTTCATAGGGAGTCTAGTTCTCCACTCACATTAAAAGATATCATGTATGTTTTGGGTTTGAAGAAGAATATCGTTTTAGTTGCTATGTTGGAGGACCGTGGCTACTATGTGATATTTAGTAAAGGAAAGGATTTCATTCGTCACATAGCCTCAGGACAAGTGAAGTAGATCGAGGTTCAAGTGAAGAACCTCTACAAATTGGATGTAGAAGACTGTGATTCTTTGAGCACAAAAGAAGAGAAGGTGTAGAGCCGGGACATCGATGAATTGTGGCATAGAAGATTGGGTCACTTGCACCATAGATCTTTGAATATCATGTAACATATTTCTACAGGACTTCCCGAGGGTACACTAGAGAAGAGATATACATGCAAAGGGTGTACATTGGGGAAGTACACCAAATTTACCTTTCATTATAATGACAGTCGAGAGCAAGCGATCCTTGAAAGAGTTCACTCAGATGTGTGTCAACCGTTCTTGACAGCCTCCATGACCAAGCACATGTATTATATAATATTTGTAGATGATTTCTCATGTAAATGCTGGATTTTCTTCATACAGAAGAAAGATCAGATGTTCTCTAAATTTTGTGAACTTAAAGCACTTGTTGAGAAAGGCACTGGCAGGAAAGTGAAGGCTCTTAGGAGTGATAATGGTGGGGAATATGTGTCAACTGGATTCAAGAACTTTTGTGCATCAGAAGACATTCAACAGGAATTAATAACATCCCATAATCCACACCAAAATGTGGTGGTTGAAAGGAAGAACAAAAATATTGTGGGAGTTGCATGGACAATGTTACATGATCAGGTCCTATCATTGCACTTGTGGGTTGAAGCATGCAACACAACTGTATATGTACAAAACATAAGTCCTCAATAGATTCTCAAGATGAGTACACCAGAACAAGATTTTTTAGGCAAGAAACCAGATGTGCCACACTTCAAGATCTTTGGTTCATCAATTTACTGTCATGTTACCAATGATGCAAGAAAAAAGCTAGAGCTAACAACTGAGTTGGGCATATTTGTGGGGTACACTAATACACCTCACAACTATTGAGTGTACCTTCCATCTCACAGGATCACAGTGGTTCATAGATATGTGAATTTAGATGAAGAGAAGGCCATGAAATGTTCCCTTGAGAGGGAGCTTCAGTTGCATGGAAATGAGGAGATTTTAGCTCCAAAGGAAGAACTTCAGGATGATGTGGAGTAGCCACATGTAGAGGAGCAGAGAGTGGAAGCGCCGACTCGTGCAGAGACTTCCAGAGATGGAAGGAAGAGCACCGGAGAGGCTGGCAGATTGATGCTTGATGCTAGAGAGAATGTGGGAGCACCCACATCACAATGCAGGTAGAGGAGGTCACCAGATCAATACATGGCTACACAGATCTGATAAGAGAGAGTGTAGAGATTGAGCCATCATCATTTCAGAAAGCAATGCAACAACCAACATGGGTTGATGCTATGGTAAAGGAGTATGACTCTTATCAAAAACAATGTTTGGGGAGTGGCCCCAAGACCAGAAGACAAGTCAGTGGTGAGTACCAGATGGCTTTACAAGGTAAAGTAAGAAACAGATGGGAGTGTGGAGAAACACAAGGCTAGATTTGTGGGGTAGAGGCTTCTCTCAAGTGGAGGGAATTGATTACGAGGAGACCTTTGTTCTAGTAGCAAGGTAGTATTCAGTCAGATCTATTCTAGCACTTTCAACGCATATAGGATGGAAGATACATTAGATGGATGTGAAGAAAACATTCCTCAACAAAGTGATTGAGGAAGAGGTGTACATTGAGAAGCCAAAAGTATTTGAGACCTTCAACAGAGATTCACATGTGTGTAGACTCAAGTGAGTGTTGTATGGACTGAAACAAGCACCCCGTGCTTGGTACACCAGGATTGGCAACTATTTCACCATGTTGGGCTTCACCAAAAGTGAAGTAGATGTGAAACTTTACCATATTGTGGTTGAAGTTAAATTGTTCATTATAGTATTATATGTTGATGATTTAATTATAACAGGTGATGAGAAGCTGGTAAAATCTTGCAAAGAGGACCTTGCAAGAGAATTTGAGATGAATGACCTAGGGCTCTGCATTATTTCCTTGATATGCAAGTATGACAAGGAGATGAGGAACTGTTTGTCTCTCAAGGAAAGTATGCCAACGAGATACTGAAGAAGTTCCACATGGAAAGCAACAAACCCATGGAGACTCCTATAACATGAAATTGGAGGAAGGAAGATGCTACTTTAGGTGAAGTAGTGGAGGCTACTATTTATAGGAAGCTTATGGATTCACTTATGTATTTGGTGAACACATGACTAAACATATGTTTTGCAGCTAACCAACTTAGTCAAGCTATGGTTAATCCAACCCAACTTTATTGGAAGGAAACTAAACATGTATTGAGATACCTTAGAGGCACCATTCAGCTTGGTCTTTGGTATAGATGAACAGAGGGAGTGAAGCTTCAAGGCTTCACAGATGCAGATTGGGTAGGGAGTCCATCCAATGAGAAGAGCACATTAGGGGGAATCTTCAGTATTGGGTTAATAACAATTTCTTAGTATAATATGAAGTAGAGATCAATTGCACTTAGTTTGACAAAAGTAGAGTGCATGGCTGCTAGTCAAACAACTTGTGAGGCTATCTGAATGAGGAAGATCCTTGTTGGGTTATTTGGTCAGCAAATGGATCCTAGAGTGATTTACTATGACAATCGGAGTTGTATCAAAATCTCTGAGAATTTAGTTTTTCATGATCGGTCCAAGCATATAAACATCTGGTATCACCATCTACGAGATTGTGTGTAGAGGAGAATCATGTTGCTAGAGTACATTCCTACAGAGGAACAAGATGCAACATATTGACTAAGGCACTGTCAAGAGGCAAACTCAAGTTCCATAGAGGCAAACTTGGGGTATCTGATAATCCCTTTCTTGTTGAGAGGGAGTGTTGAAAATGCAACAAGAAAATCCTAATTTAATTTTGTCCTTGAATTAAATTAGGAAGAAAATTGTAATTCCACATCACAAGACAACTTGTATGGGTTAACTAAGTTAAATTGACTTAGTTAATTCGAGTTGAGGGTCTAACTTGAGTCATGTAGAGTGTCCCCTACTTTATAGGAGCCTTGGTTGAGTTTATTTTGAGTTGTAGTTAATTAATTCAATATAACTAAGTTAAAGTCAATTAAATTAGTTCCAACTGGTGGAGGAATAAGTAAGAAGTTAGACAATGGGGTGCTACTTCATGTGTTCAACCAGTTAACTGATGATTCACTCATAAATAACTCATGCATGTCATATTTGAGAGTTACCCAGTTGAGATTGGAGTTCAGGGACAATGTACTATCAATTGTATAATAATCTGAATTATACAAGTGGTGCATGTAGTAAGAGGAGTGCATATGAGGATTTCAGAATTCATATTGAGGAATTTTGCTAATTAATAGGGGGCTAATTCCCAAGGAAACAATGCTAGGAAATAGGGACTTGGGCAATCATAAATTTGGTGAAACTTGGGCAATCATAAATTTGGTTAAGTATTGGCCTAGGCTTTTCAAGGAAGCAGTAAGACAAATAGAGATAGTGCAGAGGTTACTTGGTCTTGAGCAAAGCATTCTAATCTTCTCATATTTTTTGACTAATGCAATATACAGATAGCAGGGGTGTGGCTTTCCCTAGGAAATCATTGTGTAATGTGTTGATTGAATTCTTTCTCTTGTATGTTTTGTGATTTCTCGATTGATTAATTATTTTTTGCTGATGAGTAGAGTAGATTCAAGTATATTGTTTTAGTAAATTACAATTAGCAGTTTGAATCTACAAGGAATTTTTATAGCTTCTAAAATCGAATGATATAAATATCATATTTCATATTTTCTCAATTTTCTCAATTAATCAATCCTCCTGACGTTATTTTTTGTATTTAAACCCAATTATATCTATTTTTTCCAAATGCACTATAATCCCAATTAAGATCAATTTCCTAATTAGTAGTGTTAGCCCAATTTCATGATTATTCCTGCATGCCTTAATTTTCCATGGTTTCTCTAATTATTCTATTAGTGAAATTAACCCCACTTACACAATAGCCCCATTTTACCTCAATTAGTTTTCAAATCACCCCAATTTCCTATTTATCTTAAATAAATGAATTATCCCAAAATTTTCACTATAATTAGCTCAAATTGCCTCAATTTCCGAAGCTCCCTAATTTTCCTTATTTGTTTAAATTAGCTTGATGTTTCCCAATTGCTTCAATTCTCCTAATTTTCCCCAATTTTCCTAATTGCCAAATTAGCCTAGTTTTTCCCACTTATCCAAAGTAGCACACATATTGCAACAATTTTTTTAACTTATCCCAATTTTCCTAATTAGAACTAGGATTCCTCATTAATCAATTTTCCTAATTCACTCAATTGCCTCAATCAATTCCAATCAACATATATTTCTTTAATTTTTCAATTATCCAAAAATATTATAAATTATCCCTAATTAGCTTCACCTTCTTTAACTTTCTCAATCATCCCTAATTACTTCACCTTCTCAATTGGCTAAATTTACCCCAATTTTCCCAACTACCTTTATTTGCCCCAATTTAACTAATTTTCTCAATCAACTTAATTGTCCCATTTTTTTCATAATTGTGTTAACGATTCAATTATACCATTCACCTAAATTCTCCACTTATTCAATTTTTTCTTAAAATTTATTTACCCCAATTTTCCCAACCACCTTTATTTGCCCCAATTTAACTAATTTTCTCAATCAACTTAATTGTCCCATTTTTTTCATAATTGTGTTAACGATTCAATTATACCATTCACCTAAAATCCCCACTTATTCAATTTTTTTTTAAAATTTATTTACTTATTTTATTTAAAATATGATTCTAGGTTTAATTTTATTTTTTGTATTAAAGGATATAAATATAACCTAAATTTTTATTAGGCCCACTGATCCCTTGAATTTCTCTTTAAATTGTTCTTGAAAAAATAAATAAAAATCTATAATAAATTATATTTGAGGAAAAAAGACACACACAAAGCAATAAAAAATAAATAAAAATCTATAATAAAATTTAATAATTTGAGGAAAAAAGACACACACACAAAGCAATAACCCTTACATTAAGAGTTGAACATTGAACATGCATAAATTTTAGGGCCCCACATAATTAAATTGGTGTGCCCATTACCAAGGACCTTATGTTTTTCATACAAACATTTTAATGTGATGTTGGAAATATCTCAATAAGGTACCTATGGGGTGTGTGTAACAAATCCGATGGGTTGGTTCCTCACATGGGAAATGCCTGGATCAAGCTCATATGGTAGAACACGTTTGCCATTCTATACTAATAAAAACTTTATAATGAGATCTCATTGTGGCCCATGGGGGATTTCACTGTGTTGGACCACATAGTGAAGTCATCTCCAACCAAAAG
Source organism: Pinus taeda (assembly GCA_000404065.3). Taxonomy (NCBI): domain Eukaryota; kingdom Viridiplantae; phylum Streptophyta; class Pinopsida; order Pinales; family Pinaceae; genus Pinus; species Pinus taeda. The sequence continues at coordinate 125,614 of APFE030034368.1, forward strand.
GGAAAAGACAAATTCATAATATGAAAAATCATATGCAATAGAAATTTGTACTTAGTTATGGGTAGTTATTATAGATAAATCCATAATATGACAAATCATATGTTAGAAATTTGCACTTAGTTATGGGTAGTTATGGCCAATATTACTAGAATATTTGCTAATAATTAACATCATTTTTCGATCTTAATTAGAAACAATGAATATATCTTCCCCTCGTATTCATTATGAATCTTTACAATATACTAATTGAAAAAACAATCTACTATAAAAGCATAATCAATGAGAATATACCTTAAAATAATTCATCAAACATATATCTAAGTTTAAATATTATATCATTTCTATATTAGTACTCAAAACCTAACTTTTATAGATATAATTAATGAGAATATACCTTAAAATATTTCATCAAAAATATATGTAAGTTTAAATATTATATCATTTCTATATTAGTACTCAAAACCTAACTTTATAAGATTATATACATTGTTTTTTGAAATATTCTCTAAAATATATAATAAAAATTATATTATGATATTATTTAAATAAAGAAAAATAGCACATCTTTGTTTTTTTGTCCATTATTTTGATGTTTGAAAGCAATTTACATGGTCTTACTCATGTTCCCTCTTTTTCTTCTCTAGAAATTATATTTCACAATCTCCAAAATTGATATTTTGCACAAATACACTACATCCCATGTGCTGAGGCAAAAAAAAATGATTTTCTTGTACTCCATGATTGGTATGAGTGGAAGTTGACTAATGATTAAATTAAAATGTGTTTTTCTATTAGTGCAAAGCCAGGAGAAGAAATTGATTAAGGAGAAGAAATTGATTAAAGAAAAATAGAAGGGTTTGCATATGATCGTGGGAGACAACCATGGAATATAGAAACAAACATGTTTACCATGGATGAATGTCAAACCTATTTTCAAATTACTTTCTCCTATTGGAGAACGTGTATTTTATACCCCCTTAAGTATCTTTTCTGACTTCCATAATGTTCACAATTGAAAAGTATCTTTGGAATATTTTGGGAATAATGTTCACATGTTATTAATCAATGATATTTTGGGAATATATTTGATACCGTACATTGTTGGGCATTTTTAGAATATACTTAGATGCCATATATTATTTATTAATTAATGATAAAGTTTTAATTAAATTATATAATTTTTAAATATATTTAAATGTTGTATATTATTTATTGATTAATATATATAAACTTAATAAATATGAATATATACATTATTATATAAATATGATTTAATAATTGTTTTTAATTTAATTTACATTAAAAAAACAATATATTAACCATGTTTTTTTTTTTAATGTAATTTGAATTTAGTTAGATGGTTGAAAGAAAATAGAAAAAAATTAAATTAATAGTTGAATATATCTGGTAATAGTTTAGAGGTCCGATAGATCATTTATTTGGTCTCAGTGGACGTTAACCATAATATTTATATCACCGTTTTGATTATAAAATTAGGAAAGCGTAATCTCTTTTGCCGAAAAATTATTATTCTTTGTTATATAATTTTTTTTAATTTAAATCAACATACATTATGAATAAATATTTATTAAATTTCTAAATATGATTAAATATAATAATTATTTATGTAAATGTATTCTATTTGATATTTTTTTCAAATTTAAATATTATTTATTAATTTTATTTCTCTAAATCAATATTTTTTTTAATAAAATATTAAAAAGATTATTATAAATGATTTATATAAGTATATTTAATTTGATTTTCTCCTTAAATTTAAATTTATTTCTATAATTTCAATTTTAAAAGATTTATTATTTTCTAATAAGATTAAAAAAAAGGGCATTACATCTTAAGTCATAATAGTATTGATTTTTTTGAATACAACTATCAACAAGGGCGACCACTGTTATAGTAGTAGTCCTTGCCGATTTGCAATTTCAAGACACATTAACTAAACACAACAAAATGTGGGGAATAATATGGTATATGTATTTGTTGTAGAAGTTGAATCACCTAATGGAGAAACAACAATCAATGTGAAAACCTCAACACGTTTCTCCATGTTAGGAAGGATGGAATCGATTGCTTTCTCGCTTGTTGGGTAGGGGAGAACCTCGATTCACCCAGATACCTTAAATGTAAGAAAGCCAGGTACCAATTGTCAAGACATGGCGGTAGAATTCGTTGTTGAAGCTCATTAGAAAGTGATGCCCTTCGGGAGTGCCCTTCAGGGATGCATATTCATCTCTAGGCATCTCTAGGTCATTCTTCATTGCTTTATTACTGCCTTAGTTGTGGCCTAAAAGGAAAAAATTATGCTCTACTTGGATTACTTTTATTTATGTGTAGGGCAGGAAAGAGTGGAAAAGAAGTGGACACTAGTGCTATATGAGTGTCTGTTTAGTGTTCAATATAATCTTCCATTATCTGCCTTGTGTCACAAAGATTGTTTTCCTTGTTCCAATAACCCCCACGCTTGTGTGGTTCACCAAATTATTTAAATGCTTATTTAGATCTATATAAGATGTTATAAGCAACAAATCTAGGTGCAGATATGTATGCAATTATTCTATCTAGATCTAGTCTGCATCGTCAAGTGAATAAAATTGTACAAAATTTCAACTACACAGACAAAGCATTTACAATTTTCAAATTTATAAGCAAAGACAAACATTTATAATTTTCAAATTTAAAAGTGATAGAATACCTCAAGAATCAAGTGGCCTCCAAGATTTTTAATTTATGAGTGATTAAAAGACACACTAACAATACATTTGGAGGTTGCCACACTTCCTGATCCAATTTGGGTGTGGACAATTTTTTTTCTCAAAGTATTGAACTATTAAAGGTTTGATTTGCTTTAAACCAACCTAGAGTACAACTGTAGAAGCTCTTTCAAAATATTTCGATTGGGTTTTTATTGAATAGGTTTACTCTTCATATTTTGGTGCTACTTGACAAGTGACATGTATAACACAGTAAAGTTTCATGCCCTACCAAAACGCAAAAGTTGTTAAATCGTGACAATATTATTATCCATGTTTAAGCTGAAAATGAATGGTTACTCTTTACATCTGTAGAACTAAGGAAAGTCTGTCTAAGGGGGGATGAAGTGGCGAAACCTCTCTTCGGGGATTTGTTGTGCCACCTTGCTGCACTTTGACGTCCTCCATAAATGTGTCCCCCTAAACCTCGAAGCATTCTTCTAGGGGCTGAAGTAGGAATCTTTTCAAGTAAGGACATACCTGCAATACAAGAGCCAATCATTATGGACTACAACAAATTACTGATGTGTTGTTCTTTGATGTCAACTAGAAGTAGGTTGTCAATGTTCTCTTGATAAAAAAATGAGTCATTAACTAGGGCATCCAAATTCCCAATGGATGCAACTAATTGAAAGGTCCCTAGTTCAAGTTTTTTAAATCCCTACCCAACAGGAAAAACACATCGAATATGGAAAAGTTTAAGTTCTGATTAATAAAGTCCTACAAATGTTTGTACATCCAAAATCATTGTTAGCATATAAGATAGAGTATAAGTCTACAGTTGATGAAATTACACCATGGTAAGATTGTGAGAATGATGAAAGGGAGTTACGGTTTCAAGCATCTAAACATGAGAAATTCAAGGGGAGGAACAAGTATAATATCGAAGAAGAATGAGATACAATCATCTGCTAGTCTACATCAACAACTTCGTGTTTATTTCAAGTTTCAATATTTCATAATAAGGACGTAAATAATAAAGAAAGGATTCTTAAACAATAAGGAAGCACACGAGTTGCAGCTTATGCAATGGAAATACTTGTGCCACATTGTTAAGATCAATGTTGTAATCCACTTCAGACTCTAGCAATCAAGGCATCTCTGCAGTCGTCTAGAAAAGACCTAGAGACATGCACCAACTAGTAGAGTTGTTAGATACGAGGTCCTCAATAAGGTGTCGTTTTGTCTTAGAAGTCTGTAGATGGAGATGTCAGGGCATAGTCATAAATAGGACATGGGAAGAAAACCAATAAAATTTTGGAATATCTCTGATCGCTATTGGGATTATCTATCTGACATCATAAGCAAATCCCGAATAAAATCCTCTAGTTAGATTATGAGCTCCATTGGCCACAAATCATAAATGACTAGATTAGATGTTCTTTCAAAGTTACACCCACCTTCACCGAGTTCCACGTACCCAATTAAATCCTTGGGAAAATTTGAATTTTGGTGAGGCACCACTTCCAATCAAGGACATCGCCTATCAGGTTTAGGGGTCGAGTCCAATAGGCTCCAACTTCTTGGTTGTGTCATACTAACAATCTCATCCATGGGCTACTAAAAAATGTAATATGCAACAACCACCTCAAGGATGCTTTCAAAATTCCAATTGTTAAGTTGCTTATGACATATGATTAATCACTATATGCAGTTGATAGCATGGGATGATTAATAGTTGGATATCCACTATATTTCTTAATAGAATTCAAGGCAACATTCATTACAGTAATGAAGAATTTTACACCTAATCCAAGTGGATATTGGTGGCTACCCATCTATTCCACTTGGACCCCCACCATTGTTTCTTTTAGTTTTTCAGTTTCCATATTTGTAGCACAATTTACTATTTTTGGCAATTTTTTGGGTTTTGAACTTCCAGAGCCATTTTGAGGCCCTAAACGATGTTTTTTTGGGAAAAATGGGACCAACATGGGTCATTCGCTGATGTTGGTCATTCAAAATTTGTAGTCCTCAGATAGATCTTTTTAACAAGGTATTGTGCACGCCAAACGAAGATTGTATGCCAAAGTTACGACCTCAGGAGGTTGATGTACCAATTTACCCAAACGGGGCCCATAGTTTGGTGCTTCATCTCCTAGGGTTAGGTTTTTGGATGTTTAGGGTTTTCCATTGTTTCTCAATAATACATAGGCCTTTTAGCCTCATTGTAACATGGTTTAGAGGCATGTAGCCGCCACATCTCTTTTCAAAGATAAGCTACTGTTGCCCGACCTAGTTTATTTCCATTCTATTTGTAAGCATATTTCAGTATTTGAGATTAATGAAATGAAGTGTTATTTCTACTGCATCTTTGTATTTATGATTATATCTGTAATTTTTGTGTTCTTGTTTAAATATGGATTAGTGGTATCAGAGTTGTTTGCTCTTTCTCTGTTTTTCTTTGCATGTCCCCAATGAGGTTGGGATATAAGGAGTTAGGGCTCGATTTGGTTGAACCTTTACAAGATCAGCCTCGCAAACCCCGACGACTGCCCATGGGGGAAGGAAATAAAAATGAGGCGGCAGGAGATCCTATCAAAATATTGCTTGAGGAGGCCCTCGATAAACAAAGGAACGTGATGATGGATAACTTTTCCCAAATCCTTCAACGGTTGCCCACCGACGGCGCATCCACATTCAACAACCACTCTAGAGGCTCAACTCCTTTAAAGGTACAAGTAAAATTTGACATTGCCATATTTGAGGGCCAAATAGATGCATATGTCATGGATAAATGGAAAATATACTAGAAGTATATTTTCCTGTTCATCATTTTCTAGCCAAGAAAAGATTACTTTTTCTCTTCTAAAATCTGCTCCCCCACGTCAAGGACTAGTGGGAAACATACTGTGAGCAGAAGGATGAAAGTACAACCTCGCTTTTTTCAGCTGCGCTCACCTGGAATTTATTCCAGGATGCCATCAAGGAGTAGTACTACCATTTCGGGAGCTATGAGGATAAATACATGAAGTGGATAACGTTGCGGTAGGGAAGGGACCAAGATGTGCTAGAATTTACCAATGTTTTTCATATCCTTCACACGAAATTGGGTAGCAAGGATTTTGGGCAACATTTGGTACTCAAGTACCATAGATACCTACACAGGTACATCTAGGACGAGATGGAGTTCATGGAAATATCCTTGCTTGGCAAGACGTATCGATATGCCGTCAATATCGAGAAGAAGTTTAAACAAAAGAGGTGAGACTTTGGATGTCCAAATCCGAAGCAAGGGAAAGGTGCCCCTAAATCGCAGAACAAAGGACAAAGCCAAGGTGGGGCGACCCAATACAACCTGCCAAAGCCGTAAGTAAAGAACAACACTGCGAAGCCAAAAAATGACACAGGAAAGTGGAGTGAGTTCCATAAGAGCTCCACTTAGAACACAAGTGAGTGTTAGGTCAAGCAATCACTAGTGGCTGAGCTAAAGGGTTTAGAATCAGATGCTTGTTCCGAGTCTGAGCCAGAACCTGATAAGGGAAATGACAAACGGAAGAAGATTATCGATGTAGAGCCCAATGCCACCGTTGCCACAATGAAGATCTAGAAGGAGGAACCTAAAGATCCAGAGGAGGAGAAGCGCCTCTTCCACTCCCAGATGCGGGTAAAGGGTACCCTGCTACAATTCATTGTCGACAGTAGGAGCCAAAAGAACCTCATTTTGACAGAGGTATTGAAGTGGCTGGGCTTACTGACCACAACACACCTACTACCTACACCATCTGGTGGATTCACCAAGCACCAGTAGAAAAAGAGCAATTAGTGACTAGGTGACTTACAAATTTAGTCACCACTTTTCCAAGTGAAATACTACAAAAAATAAGAAATATTAAGTGACCAAACTAAAAACGACTAACATAAATCACTAATTTAGTTGCAAGTTAAAATATGTGACTAGCTAATAAGTAATACAACTAAAAATGACTAATATGAATGACTAATTTAGTCTAAGAACAAAAATACAACTACCTAACAAGTACTACAATAATATGAATCAATTTTTTATGTTAGTCATCTTAATTGTGTCACGCAATCTAAAAAATACAAGTGATAGGGGATTGAAAGGTTGTTAAAGATTGGTTGAAATATGAAATTAATTTAAAGGGAAATTTGACTATTTATCAAATAAAAACTACTTTAATTTCATATTAACCAACCTACATCCATCTTAACCCTGGATCTATCAAGTGTTGAGGGGCATTAAAAATCCCGAGGTGCAAACTTTTTTTCTAGTGCAAAACTTGAGGAAATGTTTTTACCTCGAGAGATTGGATCCCTCTCGCAACTTGTTAGTTATATGGTTAATATGGATCTAGGTTGGTTATATAATACTATATAATATCTATATTTTTATTTGTGTCTCTTTGTTATTCCCTCTCTCTATCTCACCCCCCAAATATACACACACTCTCTCTCCCTCTCTTCCCTAATCTATCTATCTCTCTTACCCTTCTCTCCCTCTCTATCTATATCCTTCTCTCTATTCCCTTCTGATCTCCTCTCTCCCTCACTCCCTTTTCACCCCCTCCTTCTCTCCACCTTTCTCCCCCTATGTTTTTCCTGTTCCCTCCCTCTCCTACCCCCTCCAATTCCATCTCCCTCTCTCTCCTCATCTCTATCTTCCTTCCTCTCTATCCCTTATCTCCCACCTCCCTCTATCTCTCCCCGCCTAAATAGCTCTCCCTCTCTCTCTCTCTTCTGTCCAACTCTATCACTATCTCCCCCCCTCCCCGTCCTTCTCCATCTCTGTCTCCATCTCTCTCCCTTCCACTTCTCTCCCTATCTCTATCCTCTCCTCTTCTTTCTCTTCCCTCCTCTCCTCTCTCCTCAATCTCTCTCTATCTCTCCCTTCTCACTCCTCTTTCTCTCCACCTATATCTCTCTATATATTCGTTCTTTCCTCTCTCTCTCTCTCTCTTCCTTCCTCTCACTCCCTTCCTCCCACCTCACTTTCTCTCCCCCCATCACTCTCTCTTTCTCTCTCTCTATCCTCCAACTTTTTCACCGTCTCCCTCTCTCCACCCCCTCCACAAGTCTCTATTAAATTTGATCACATTGTGTTGTGTTTAAGAAATGATCTAAATTAGAAAAACTTAATTGGTTGTAAAATATTAAACCTATATTTTGGATCAATCATGTCAAAGAAAATAAAATAATGAAAAACTTAAAAAAATTATGCAACAAATTTAGTCTATTATAATTTGTCAATTTTATTTCTCTCATCCCTTGGATCCTTAGCTATGATGGATCCATGTCGGTTCTATATATATATATATCATATATATATATATATAATATTATATATATATATATATATATTATATATTATATATATATATAAGACATAGAATCAGCATAGATCCATCTTAGCTTAAATTTTTTAGACCTTATTCTAATTTCTATAGGGATATTTTTAGTAGTCGTCACGATAGAGGGTTTAGATATATATAAAATTGTAACATTTCTCTTTTAGATTGAATTAAAAAATGTTATAAAATTAAATTAAAATAAAATATTTTTACTATGAAATAAGTTATGGTTTTTTGGCATGTGTTATTGATAAGCCATGGTATTGTAACAAAGCAAATTTACAAGTTAATATCCATGGTAATGTGAGGATGAATATCCATGGTTAACAATCTTGTCATATTGTTATAAAATATTTGATTGTGAAATAATTTATGTTTTTTGAGCATGTGGTATTGATAATCCATGGTATTGACCCATGGTATTGTAATAAAGACTATTTTTTACAAGTTAATAATATCTACCTTAACTTGGGGGTGAATATCCACGGTTAAGAATCATGTCATATTGTTGTAAAATATTTTAGTTGTGAAATAAGTTATAGTTTTTGGACTTGTAGTATTTATAAGACATGGTATTGGCCCATGGTATTGGTTGTAAAATATTAAACCTATATTTTAGATCAATCATGTCAAAGAAAATGAAATCATGAAAAACTTTAAAAAATCACGCACTATATTTAATCTATTATAATTAGTCAATTTGCTTGCTCTCATCCGTTGGATCATTAGCTAAGATATATATATATAATATATATATATATATATATATATATATTATATATATATATATAATTAAACCCTTTATATCTCAAATTGTAACATTTTCCCTTTAGATTCAATTTAAAAATGATGTGTAAATTAAATTTAAAATAAAATATTTACTATGAAATAAGTCATGGTTTTTTGACATGTGGTATTGATAAGCCATGGTATTGGCCCATGCGTATCTTAACATAATCTATTCACAAGTTATAACAAAATCAAAATTATAACAAATCAAATTTTATTATATTTAGCTTTTTATTATTAATGAGGTCTATATTAAATGTTTTACACTCATCCCAATATCATTTTTAACTTCTTCTTCTTCTTTTTTAATTTAGCATCTTAGAAAAAATAAAAAATTCTCATTAAAAAATAAATCATTTAACCCAATTGCAATTTATATATTTTATTTTATATATATAAATTTCTTATTTTTATTCTACTATAAATATAAATATATATATATATATATATATATATATATATATATATATATATATATATATATATATATATATATATATATATATATATATATATATATCATTTCCAGGTGTTGGGTTTTCAAATATATCTATATATTTTATTTTTTTTTTCATTTCTAATTTAGCGTTGGGTTCAAATAAAATATTCACAGATTACAACATCAAATTGTAGCACTATATTTTTCTCTGGCTTGTCTATATTTGCTTGGAAAATTCCAAAAGAATGATCTATGGATTTCATGGGATTCGAACCCCAGATGGAGTTTATATGGAGGAAGGGCAAGGTCACTTGTGTGAATATTTTGGTAATTTATATATGGGTATGAATTTGGACTATGTTCTTCCTTTTTACCAAAGAGGATTTTTGTTTGTATGGGTAAATAATTTCTAGGGTTTATATGATCAAAGCATAAATGTTATCTAGAGTTGAGGGTTTAATGATTATGATAAGGCCAAGGTCATTCCATGTGAATAAAATTTCAGAAGTGGATTTCATGGGATTCGAACCCAGATGGAGTTTAGATGGAGGAAGGGCAAGGTCACTGGCATGAATATTTTGGTAATTTGTATATGGGTATGAATTTGGACTCTGTTTTTCCTTTTTACTAAACAGAATTTTTGTTTGTATGGGTAAATAATTTCTAGGGCTTATATGATCAAAGCATAAATGCTATATAGAGTTGAGGGTTTAATGATTATGATAAGGCCAAGGTCATTCGGCTTGGATATTTTGGTAATTTGTACATGGGCCTTTTTACTAAAGAGAATTTTTGTTTGTATGGGTAAATAATTTCTAGGGCTTATATGATCAAAGCATAAATGCTATATAGAGTTGAGGGTTTAATGATTATGATAAGGCCAAGGTCATTCGGCTTGGATATTTTGGTAATTCGTACATGGGTATGAATTTGGACTCTATTAAAGAGGATTTTTGTTCTTATGGGTAAATAATTTGGACGGTTTATATGATCAAAGCATAAATTTTATCTAGAGTTGAGGGTTTAATGATTATGATATTTTGGTAATTTGTAAATGGTTATGAATTTGGACTATGTTCTTCCTTTTTACTAAAGAGGATTTTTGTTCTTATGGGTAAATAATTTTGAGGGTTTATATGATCAAATCATAAATTTTATGTAGAGTTGAGAGTTTAATGATAATGCAGATCTTGATTGTGGCCAACAATTCATCAAAAGACAATGCACAAGTAGGCATTTTGCATGTCCTTATTGTACAAAGGTTTTAATGATTATGATAGACAATGCACAAGTAAGCATTTTGCATATCCTTATTGTAAAAGGGGTATAATGACAATGATAATGAAAATCTTGGTTACAGCCAACAATTGATCAAAAGACAATGGACAAGTAAGCATTTTGCATGTCATTATTGTACAGATCAGTTTGCTCCTCCTTAACTTTTCTAGGGTCAAAATGCATGAAATTTTATTTTTTATTTTCACCTTTTTTTAGTGGTTGATTGTTTGTGTAATGAACTCTACCATGCCTAAATTAAAAGGGCTCAAGTGATGCAAGAAATTTTTTGGTAGGATGCAAATGATAGACCTTCCTCAAACTTTGTTACATGAAATTAAAATTTCTTGTAATCATGAACATAAAATATTTTATGTTTCATCCTTAGATAATGATCTCAATGCCTACAGTTTTAAACCATGTTACTATACTTTAAGTAGAATATACTTAGATCCATTAAACCTTACAACTCTCCAAAGCTTAGGTTAATTTCAACTAAAAATAAGGAACCCGAATGACATTTGCAATTTAGATTCAATTCCTACAAAGAATGATTAAAAATGGAAGAACTCAATGGTCTGATAACTTTTACCCACCCATCAATTTCAAAGACCTTTGGTATTATTCTGAACCTAAACAAAGAGAGTAGAAGAAGAAGAGGAGGCTGGATGAGGTGGACCCTAACCTTCTTGATACTTTTCAAAAGTTGGGCATGCCCTTGACTAGAAGAAGAGATTGACCAATGTTGTTATAGTTGTTGTTTTCGATAGTGTTTTCATTGCTACCATGCATAGGTAGACTATATAGGTAATTGAGGTTATATTTTGTTCGTTATAAGAGGTAATTCAGGAATATCTTTATCTAGTTAAGAAGTAGCTTGGTAGGGTTGTTGCTCTTGCTGATAACTATTATGATGCATTGTATTTTTATTTTTTTAGTGATAGCTCCTTCTGTTAAATCTCCAAGCATGCTTTTTCACCCATGGAAATATCCACTTATTTAAAGATGAATGAGATGGAGACTAGACATTTTGAAAGGACTCCTATTTTTGTAGATGCGAGGAGTTCTGTGAGGTGAGAGGAGTTCTATGGCATATATTGAAGGATGAACTATGCCATTTTATGACACCAATAATCTCCATGCCATAATAGTGGATCTCTATTGCACCGAAGGAGCAATGATAAAGTATTCCTCTATAAAGAATTGGTATGTGGGGGATGAGGAATGCAGATGCGGGATTTCTAATTTTATTACGAAAAGAGGTTTTTGCGATGGAGACAAATCAAGGATTTCATGGACCTGAGTAAGGACTGGTTCAACAATCACTTGGAAATACTCAAGAATTGTTTTGAAAGGCAATGATGCAATTGGAGAGTTCTATTCTGTTGTCTTGAAAAATAACTATCAATGGGGGTGACAAAGATGATCCATATATGGAAGAATTGCAGGAGTAGGATTGTTTCTAAAATTATATCTATAGACAAGTCAAGGGTCTATTACAGAGGATTAGTGCAGGTGCAACCAAATTATCATAATGCAAGGAATTTTTCACAGTGTGATTTGATGCTCATGAGTGACTAGGAAGCTACAAATACTTATCGTTACATTTAGGTACAATTGAGTTGCATTCTAAAGTCTCTAATTTCATTTATTTATAGTCCTTCTTGTGTCCTTATCTCTCTTAATTTCATTGTGGTAGGATTGGAATGGGTTAAACGATCAAGCATATCATTGAGTCAAATATACACCCACATGTCACTACATGTCATTGTGCATACTATTTGTTTTTGATACAATTATAAGTGAGCAATATGATGTGTGTGCACACAAAAAATCCTAGCATGCATGATGAATACCCCTCCAATTCCATTCTCTATGGTGACATTTTATTTACTTTGTTTATACAAGTCATCTAGCCACATAGTGGCCACTATCAAATGTTGAAGTATATGTCATATAAATCTTTTATAGTCTACTTTATTTTATATTCAAGTATTCATCGTCTTTCATGTCTTATACTCTGCATTGTATGTTCTTTCATTTTTAGGAGAGGAACTCAATATTGATGGTAAGAAGAAACAATTGAAGAAAAAGGAGAATAATAACACTAGAGTGACAAATGCAAAATGAGAGACAAAAGAGAATCTGTCTAGTGATACCCTTAGAGACAATATCTTGGATAAGACACACTCATAGAGACTGATGGTCAAGCACTCAGAGTTGGTGAATTCATTGGCAATGCTTTGGCAACATAGTGATAATGTTTTGAAATGATGAAACAACATTTCATGTGTAAATTGTAGTCCAACCCATATTAAGTTGGAAACTCATATTGTAATACTTGATATTTTATACAATAAAATTTATATAGTTGAAATTATTTTTATTTGCATTTGATATTATTTAGTCTTGTAATAAACATATGTAACTTTGCACTATCATATTAGATAAACATGCACATTGTATGATATTTTCTTAAAATTTAGTTGCAAAATCATACTAATTAATTTATGGTGATTAATAATAAACACATAAAATCAATCTAAAACTACTAAATTAGTAGTTTATATTAATTAATGATGAACACAAATAAAATGAATATATGGCTAAATTAGTCGTTTATAATGATTATGAATGAAATTAAATGAAATGAATAGAAACTACTAAATCAATCATTTATATAATGAATATGCAAATACCAAAAAAAGATAAATGACTACTGTAAATGCTAAATTTTTTATTATTAAATGATGACTAAATTTTGCATATATATGACTATTAGTAGCTACTTTACAACATCTTATAGCACGACTAAAATTTAGTCATATTTCTTTGGTCATTAATTGGTTTTAAATGATGCATAAAATTTGCATATATATGACTATTAGTAGCTAATTTATAATATCTTATAACACGACCAACGTTTTGGGCATATTTCTTTCATCATTAATTGGTTTTCATGAGGATTCATATAGTAATATATTTTGCTATATATTTGGCCATTAATTGTGATAATTAATGACTAAACCAATGAAAAATTAATGACCAAATTTATTATTAAATATACTACTAGATGGCAAAACTGAGAAAACCAATTAATGACTAAGCTAAAAATGACTGAAAGTTGGTCGCGTTATAAGATACTGTAAATTAGATACTATTGGTCACCAACTGAAAAATGGTCGTTTATATGCAAATTTTAGTTGTTTTTTTAATAACTAATTAGCCATTTTGTACTAGTGAAGGACAGGATCTTCGCGTGAGCTAGTAGTGCTACCTTCCATACAACATCAAGCCCTTCATGGATGAGGTATTATGTGACGTTGATGTTTGTGATGTATTACTAGGCCAACCATACTTGTGGAAGCGACATGCTGTGTATGAGTCAAAGTCTCGTGCTGTTAATGTTACTTTGGGAAATAAGTATACAGGATACTAGAGGTAGCACCGCATACCGCCATCTCTTTGGTTACTGCAAAAAAATGCAATAAGCTCATTTCCAAAACTGGGAAATTTGTTTTCCTCATGATACGCCCTCAGGGAAAGAAGAAGATAGTGGCCACGACCTCTGGACAGGGCCCCTCCACATGACAACAACAAATGGACAAGGTCGTGGAGAAGTACGAGGACATAATCACCTCCCCCGCGGGGGTGCCTCTGCACTGTTAGGTCAGGCACACCATTGATTTGACACCAAGTGTGCCATTGACTAATGGACCAATCTATCGGTGCTCCGTTTTGGAGAACGACGAAACCAAGAGGCAGATTTAGGAGCTGTTGTAGAAAGGTCACATCCAGCCGAGTTCATCACCCTGTGGGAGCCTGATGTATTGTTACAGAAGAACGATGGGACTTGGAGACTCCATATTGACTATCAGGTGCTAAACAAGATCACTATCCAAAATAGGTACCTGATCCCACAGATTGATGACATTTTGGACCAAGTCAAGGGGGCAAAATATTTCAGTAATATTGACTTGAAGTCCATATATCACCAAGTACCAATTGAACCCTTTGATGTGTGGAAGACTGCCTTCAAAGACAAGGAAGACCTTTTCGAATGGTTGGTTATGCCCTTCGAGTTGACAAATGCTCCTGCAACCTTCATGAGGCTGATGGATGACATATTGGGGCCATTCACCAACTCATTTGTAGTGGTATACTTGGATGACATCTTGATATTCAACCAGAGTTGGGAAGAGCACCTCCACCACATTTGATAGGTTCTCCAAACACTATGGCAACACAAGCTATGTGCCAATTTGGAGAAATTCACTTTTTGCATGACCCAGGTTCAATATGTGGTATACATTATTGATGAATGGGGGGTGCATGTGGATCCAGAAAATATCCAAGGCATTCGAGATTGGTCAGCCACAACCACTTTGAAAGAGCTCCGCAACTTTCTGGGTCTTGCCAATTTGTACCGCAGGTTCATGTTGGGATTCACTCATATCACTTGGCCCTTGAGTCAAGTCACCAAGGGAGGAACGTAAGCAAAATTATTTTGGTCTGAATCTCAATGGAAGGCATTCACAGAGTTGAAACATCACCTCTACTCCGGACCAATGCTCACTTTACCAGACTTGCAACATCCATTTGAGATCAAGACAGATGCCTCTAACTATGCTATTGGGGCGGTCTTTACTCAACAGGGTCATCCAGTGGCATATCAAAAGGAGACACTTTCAGACAAAGTCCGGAAGTATCCCACTTATGAAAAAGGGATGTATTTTATTGTGTAGGCCTGCCGACAATGGAAGCATTACATTTTGGGAAGGAAACGGTCATACACACACACCACCGACCCCTATAGTTCATACAGATGCAAGGGAAGTTGCAAAATGATTGCCATCAAAAGTGGTCCACATAACTGAAACAATTCCATTTGAATATCGAGTATAAGAAGGGAAACACCAAGAATGTTGCAGACTGCTTCAACCGATCACTAATCATGGAATTAACCACTGTGCTCAACTCTTGTGGGCATGAGACTTTCATTAGCCACTTCTCTACAAAAGAGACCCAGAATTCGGCCACACATACCAGATTCTCTTGGAGGGTCAACAAGTTCCATATTTTCACCTCCAAGATGCCCTGCTATGCCACCTGGGACACCTTTGTGTTCCTTCAAGGGAGCATGCCAAGATGGTTTGGGAAGCGCACTACAGCTGGGCCGTTGGGCATTTTGGGGTTGAGAAAATAGTGGATGTATTGTAGAAGTGTTTCTATTGGCCGAATCTTCAACAAGATGTTGGGAAGTACTTCAGGTCCTGCACTTCCAGTGCCATTTCCAAACCGACCATCAAGAACCAAGGCCTCTATACTCTGTTGCCTACCCCTAGTTGACCTTGGGAATCCATCTCCATGGATTACATGTTAGGCCTTCCTTCTACTAAGCATGGCAAAGATTGTGTTTTTATGGTCATCGCCAGTTTCTCAAAGATCGCCATTGTTGCGGCATGAAAGAAGAATATCACAGCAGAAGCCACTGCTAAAATTTTATTTGAATAAGTGTGGGTACACTTTTGGATCCCACAGTCTATCATCTCATATTGAAACAACAGGTTCTTCAATACATTTTGGTCCAGTCTCTGGTCAATGCTAGACACCAAGCTCACTATGTCCACAAATTTCCATCCCCAAACAGATGACCAGACAAAGGTCGTTAACAAGATGATCATACACATTCTGCACATGTACAACTCAAAGAATCCATGCACATGGGGTAAGAGACTCCCCTATGTCTAGCACAACTATAACTGGGCTCTTCATAACTTGACTGGCCACAATCCCATTAAGGTGGGCTTGGGATTCTAGTGATTGATGTGGCCATACCATTTGTAGCTACTTAGGTAGATTCGGCTCATGTCCAGTCGGAAGCTGATAAGGAAAACAAATTCATTGAGCACATCCAACATATTTTCCAGTAGGTTCATGAAATTCTGGAGAAATCAAATGCCAAGTACAAGAACCAACATGATCAACATCGGGTGCCACACAAGTTTCAGGTGGGTGACAAAGTCTGGTCACATTTGCAGAAGGAAAACCTTACAGGAGCCTATCAAAAACTGAAACCACTCCGATACAGTCCTTACACCATTACCAAGGCTTTAGGAGACAATGCATTTGAGCTCAGCATTCCCCCATTCCTTGGCCATCACCCAGTGTTCAATGTGGACAACCTTCGACCATACTTCCCACCATTGCTCGAAACATCAGACATTGCAGAACAACTCACATCTACAGAGTTAAATCCAGATTGCATGGAACAAGCTATGACTGGTCAGATCATGGACATGAAAATAAATAACACCCGACAACAAAGGATCCAACTATATCGAGTTGTCAAAGTAGGCTAACTCCTTCACCAGGGAAAGTGGCTCACCAGGGACCAACTTCAATAGAAGTTTGCTCATCTCATGGAGGAACTCAACACAATGGGGACCATTATTTCATAAGGGGGGAGGAATGATCCAGGTGGATATTGGTGGCCACTCACCTATTCCACTTGGACCCCCACCATTGTTTCTTTCAAATTTCCAGTTTTCGTATTTGTAGACAGTTTATTAGTTTTGGCAGTTTTTCTAGTCCTGAACTTTTGGAGCCGTTTTGAGGCCCTAAACGATGTTTTTTGGGAAAAATGGGACCAACATGGGTTGTTAATCGATGTTGGTCATTCAAAAGTTGTATTCCTCGGATAGATATTTCTAATGAGGTATTGTGCGTGTCAAAAGAAGATCGTATGCCAAAGTTACGACCTCGGGAAGTTGATGTACCAATTTACCCAAACGGGGCCCATAGTTTGGTGCTTCATCTCCTAGGGTTAGTTTTTTGGATGTTTAGGGTTTTATATTATTTCTCAATAATAAATATCGCTTTGAGCCTCATTGTAACACAGTTCAGAGGCATGCAGTAGCTACATCTCTTCATAGAGATCAACTACCATCGCCTAGCTAGTTCCCATATTTTAAGGTACAAGTAAACTTTGAAATTCCCATATTTGAGGGCCAAATAGATGTAGACACCGTATATAAATGGTTAAATCTACTAGAAGGATATTTTTCTGTTGATGGTTTTTCCAGCCGAGAAAAGATTACTTTTTCTCCTCTCAAAGAAGCCCCCCACGTCAAGGACTAGTGGGAAACCTACTGTGAGCAGAAGGATGAAAGTATGACCTCATTTTTTTTTCAGCCGCACCCACTTGGAATTCATTCTAGGATGCCATCAAGGAGAAATACTACCCGGGAGCTATGAGGATAAATACATAAAGTGGACAATGCTATGACAGGGAAGGGAACAAGATGTGCTAGAGTTTACCAATGTTTTTCATACCCTTAGCATGAAGTTGGGTATCAAGCATTCTGAGAAACATTTGGTACTCAATTACCGTGGCTGACTACACAGGTATATCTAGGATGACATGGAGTTCCTAGACATCTCCTCATTGGGCATGGTGTACCAATACGCCGTCAAGATCGAGTAGAAGTTTAAACAGAAGAAGCGAGACTTTGGATCTGTGAATCCGAAGTAAGGGAAAGGTGCCCCCAAACTACAGAACAAAGGACAAAGCCAAGGCAAGCAATCTTAGGACAACCCGCAAAATCTACAAGAGAAGAACAACACCACAATGCTGAAGAAGGACACGGGAAACTGGTGTGAGTTCCATAAGAGCTCCACTCAGAACACAAGTGACTGTCGGGCCAAGCAGTCGCTGGTGGTTGAGCTGAAGGCTTCAGAATCAGATGCATTTTCTGACTCTGAGCCAGAACCTGACAAGGGGATAGATAAAGGGAAGCAAATTATTGATGTAGAGCCCAACGACAACGTTGCCACCACGAAGATCTAGAAGGAGGAACTCGAAGATCCAGAGGGGGGGGAGTGCCTCTTCCACTCCCAGATGTAGGTAAATGGTTACCTGCTATAGTTCATTATCGATAGTGGGAGCCAAGAGAACCTCATTTCAGCAGAGGTCATGAAACGATTGGGCTTACTGACCACAACACACCCACAACCGTACACCATCAAGTGGCTTCACTAAGGACAAGATCTTCACGTGAGTTTGCAATTCCACCTTCTATACATCATCAAGCCCTTCGCGGATGATGTATTATGTGACATTGCTCCCCTTGATGTTCGTAATGTATTATTAGGCCAACCATACTTCTGGAAGTGACATGCCGTGTATGAGTCAAGGCCTCACGTTGTTATTGTTACTTTGGGAAATAAGCTGTATAGGATACCAGAGGTAGCACTGCCTACCACCATCTCTTTGGTTACTACAAAAAAATGTAGTAAGATCATTTCTAAAATAGGGAAATTTGTTTTCCTGATGATACACCCTCAGGGAAAGAAGAAGATGGTGGCCGCGACCTCCAGATAGGGCCCCTCCACACGACAACAATAGATGGACAAGGCTATGTAGGAGTACAAGGACATCTTCAACTCCCTCACGGGGGTGCCTCTACACTATCAGGTCAAGCACTCCATTGATATGACCCAAAATGCGTTGTTTCCCAATGGATCAATCTATCGATGCTCCGTTCTGGAGAATTAAGAAATCAAGAGGTAGATTTAGGAGTTTTTGTATAAAGGTCACATCTGACCGAGTTCATCACCTTGTGGTAGCCTGATCGTGTTGGTACAAAAGAAGGATGGGACTTGGAGACTCTGTATTGACTATCAGGTGATGAACAAGATCATTGTCCGGAATTGGTACCCGATCCTATGGATTGATGAATTTCTGGACCAATTCAAGGGGGGAAATATTTCAGCAAGATCAACTTGAAGTTTGGATATCACTAGGTACCAATCAAACCCTCTGATGTGTGGAAGACTGCCTTCAGAGCCAAGGAGGGCCTTTTCGATTGGTTTGTTATGCCTTTCAGGTTGACGAATGCTCCTGCAACCTTCATGAGCCTGATGGATGACATCATGATACCATTCACCAACTCATTTGTATTGATATACTTGGATGACATCCTGATAATCAGCCAGATTTGGGAAGACCACCTCCACCACATCCAACAGGTTCTCCATACACTGCAGCAACACAAGTTGTGTGCCAATTTGGAGAAATGCACAACATGACCCATTTTCGGTATCTGGGATACATTATTGATGAACGGGGGTGCATGTGGATCCAACCAAGATCCAAGTCATGCAAGATTGGCCAGCCCCAACCACTAATGTAGCTCTATAGCTTTCTGGGTCTTGCCAATTTCTATTGTAGGTTCATGTTGGGATTATCTCATATCATTTGGCCCTTGAGCATAGAAAATTTTAGGGGCGAATGTTCGCCCTTTGACGAAATTAAGGGGTTTTAAATTTAAGTATGGGGGATTACGCAGTGCATTATATTAGATATCATTTTGGGATTCAACTGCGTTAAGTAAGTCATTCAAACGTATGACCATTTCCATGAGAGATAGTCATAACTGACTAATTTCTCATGATTTTTGAATAGTTCACTTAGCACTCATTGCATCGGGTGATGCTCACAGGGGTGAAGAAGTGGGATTGAAACTAGTGAAATGTGGAGAACGAATCACATAGCATCAATCATCACTTCCGGGGCTTGCACCCGGTAACCAGGACTTCCCAGGAGGTCACCCATCCCAGAACTCCTCTGGCTCAAGCGCGCTTAACTGTGGAGTTTTTCCCCACAATCAAGCCCACTTAGCTTGCTACCCCATTTGCAAAACCTTAGCAAGTATTGTGCCTCATGAACCATTCAAGTAGAGATCCCTTGACTCTTTTTGAATTTAAGTATGGGGGATTACGCAGTGCATTATATTAGATTCAACTGCGTTAAGTAAGTCATTCAAACGTATGACCATTTCCATGAGAGGTAGTCGTAACTGACTAATTTCTCATGATTTTTGAATAGTTCACTTAGCACTCATTGCACGGGTGATGCTCACAGGGGTGAAGAAGTGGGATTGAAACTAGTGAAATGTGGAGAACGAATCACATAGCATCAATCATCACTTCCGGGGCTTGCACCCGGTAACCAGGACTTCTCGGGAGGTCACCCATCCCAGAACTCCTCTGGCTCAAGCGCGCTTAACTGTGG
>APFE030034370.1:0-14380 GCA_000404065.3 Pinus taeda
CTACAGTTAATATGACTCCATCCATAGTCATATTATCCTCCTTGTCAAGCCTAATACCTCTGCTCTTCATGTCAAGCTTCAAAAAAGAGAGAAAGTCACTAAAAACATGTTTATCTCTGGGTATGTAGGTTCTCTCTACCTTGCCTGCGTGTACGCATCCCAAACTCATTGTACCTACGTACTTGTACGCTCTGTAAGCCAAAGGATGGGTGCGTACCCCTTTAAAGGTCAAAAGGCGCGAGTTTCATCTTAAAAAAGTTACTTGTGGTCACTTCTAGAGCCTTCTAGAAGAGTGTTTGACATGTATTGAGTGCCTCCAAATGGTTCATGCATCCCTATGATAGAGGAACTTATCCCATCAAGAGAAGAGCTACCCCATCCAAAAGAGGGAGTATCCCATTGATGTTGGACTTGAATAACTTCCTCTAGAACACTATAAATACAGGCCTTGGGCCAGAGGAGGGGAGGTTTAAAGTTGAACATTCCAAAGGGTAGATGCTGCTGGAATTAGGACTTCCATTGTAAGCTTGTGAGGAGAGATTACCATCCTTTCTTGTTTCATTTGGAAGTGGGTAAGCTTGTCAAAGTACAGGAAAACTCTTGCTGGACCCTGGGAGGAACTTGCACAACACCAAGGCTCAGGTTGTAATGGTTTCTTTTTAGTTTCCTTAATACAAATAAGTCCATTCTTCTCAATGATTTGTTGTTAATGAATTGTTTCATATACTCCTTGGTCTATATGTTGAATATGCTTTGTTTTATGGAATATTCAGGTGTTGTGTAATCGTTTGATTGTTAGTGTATGCAGGTTTCGAAGTGAAGGAGGAGCTCAGTTGGATCGACGAGGCTAGACTGCTACAACGAGCGTTGGACTTCAGGTAGGATCGAAAAACACTTGGTTTCTCATAGGATAAGCATGTTTAGAGAAGGATTGCTCTTAATTGTCTTGTTTGTCACTAGAGAGTCTTAGACTCCTAGGGAGGTTAGTTTTGTTAGCAAAAATAACTCTTTTCGCATGACACCAGTCATTCCTGTTCACATTGCACAGAGTATGTTCTCCAGAATTTTATTGAAAGCTTCAACTGTCCCATTCACTTAAGGGTGATATGGGGTAATTCTTTGATGATGTACTTGAAATTCCTCAATTGATGCTTTAATGGCCTTATTCAAGAAGTGTGACCCTTGGTCATTCATCAATATCCTTGGACACCTAAATTTGGATAGAATGTATTAAAAAATGAACTTTGCGGTGGTGTTTGCATTGTAATCCTTCACTGGTTGTACCTCGACCCATCTCATCAAATAATCAGTTGCAATGATTATGTATCCTGCACCGGTCTCCTTTCCTGGTGGGTTAATAGGTCCAACAAAGTCAATAGCCCACTTGTCAAATGCTTTCAACGTTATCTGTGGATTTAATGGCATTTCGTCTCTTCTAGATGGCCTTTCTGTTCTTTGACATATATCACATGTGCGACAAAATTCCTTTGAATCCTTATGTACTGTGGGCCACCATAACCTAGCTCTCAATATTTTTTGTGCGGTGGCTTTTCCTGCATAATGTCCACTTGCGACTCCTCCATGAGCTTTGACTAGAATACTCTTCCTTTCATGTTCTGGGATGTATCTTCACAATATTTAATCCAGTCCCATTTTGTATAAGTACTTTGCAATCAACATGAAACTAGTTTCTTTCATCACCAACTCCTTCTGCTATGTAGGGTACTTCGGAGGTGCCATTCCTATGGCCGAAAACTGAATAGTATTCATGAAGTGATCATCTGCGACCCTGATTGCGAACAACTGCGCATTGAGTAGGTTATATTTGATACTAGTGGGTTCGTCTCCTATCTCCAATCTCAATAGATGATCGGGCCCAAAATTCAATCTTCTCGGCTTGACTAAAACCTCAAAATCGTACTCCTGGAATAATAGCAACCATCGACAAAGTTTTCCTCCTAAAACAACCTTATTCACCAAATATTTCAGTGCGGAGTGATCAATGAACATCTTAAAATGTGCTCCCAACAAGTAGTGCCTAAACTTCTGTAACGCATAAACCATAGCTAACCCTTCTCTTTATGTTTTAATGTAGTTCTATTCTGCCTTGGACAATTTCCTTCTTGCAAAATCTATAGGGTGATCAACTTCGCCTGTGCCTGGATGTGCCAACACTATACCCAGTGCTATGCAAGATGCATCAACATGTACATGAAATTCCTTATTCCAATCTGGAGAAACTAAGATCGACATAGTTACCATCTTCTCCTTCAGTATATCCAAACTCTTTTGACATTATTTGTCCCATTTAAATGTGACATCTTTCTTCAATAAATTCTCTATTGGTGCAGTTATATGTGCATACTCCTTTATAAGCTTTCTGTAATAGCTAGCATGTCCAAGCATCTAGAGCAATTGTCTCACTGTTTTCAATGTTGACAAGTTCACAATGACTACTATCTTTGCAGGATCCACCAACAAACCCTGTTTGCACACAATATGCCCCAAGAGTATGCTACAAGGCACACAAAATATACATTTCTTCAAGTTAAGTGACATCTGATGCTGCTTAAATGTATCCAGCATAATCCTTAAGCTTGCAATATGCTTCGTTAATAGCCCAAAGGCTTTCCAATCATCAAGGTACCCTTCCAAGAATTTGTGTATGTACTCCTTAAACGCCGTGACTACAACTTTAGAAAAGATGGTAGGCACATTCTTCAAACCAAAAGGCATCAGTGTGTACTGAAATGAGCCCCATTATGTTGCAAAATTTCTCTTATGCCTATCATTTGGCACAATTCTAATCTGATGGTAACCCGAAAAGTCATCTGCGAAAGAATAGGCCTCGTGACCTCCTACATTGTTCAATACTTCGTCTGTAAATGGTGTAGGGAAAGGGTCATGCACACATGCATCATTAAGTTTCCTTAACTGAACACAGATTCTGATCTCTCGTTTAGTCTTCTTTTCCTTAACTATCATGGGACTTACCCATTCAGACTCTTCAATAGGTTCGATGATCCCTGCTACTAGCATTTTGTCTAGTTCTTCTTTCATCTTTTCCTTGTATTTTGGATTCAACCTATAGGGTATTTTCTTCACAGGCTCCACATAAGGTTTCACAGAAATCCTCATAACTCCTAGGTCCCCTAATATGCCCTTCGTTTATGAAAACTTCATCAAGATTAACTCCTGGAATTCATGTAGCATCTATGTGATTTTACTAACTATATATGTGTCCCAATAGTCTACAATTGTCGTGAACTTTGGGTTTTCCTCTGTCCCAATATTCAATTTCTGTTTTTTTACTAGCTGCGTTATATCCAATGTTTCTGGTTTTGGTCCAACAACTTCACAATGTCATTCCTTATAACATTTCAATGCAATTTTTAATTGCATGGCCCAGTCATGCTGCCATGTTGATGAAGCTTCATTCTCAAAAAAATTTACTCTGATTTCCTAAAGAGTCAAGTTTATACATGGGAAATCATCATCAAAACTAAATGTTAGTATGAACCCTTCAACCAAATCTATCCAGTTTGCAGTTCCATGTCACATTTTTGTTTCAAGATACCAATTCATAGGAATCATTTCTAGTGTGTGGATAAATTGATGTACCCACTCTTGTTATGGAATTTATTTCCAAACCAAAGTGCAGCGATGAATATGCTCCCGAGGATCAACCTTACCATCATACTTTACTTCAATTTTTGTGTTAATTAAGCCAAACCTGATCCACATTAATCTGCGACACTGCTGCGAATTTGCTATATTTCTTTTATGAGTACCCCACCATCTAGCAGGTGTAGATCTCAGAGCTACATCCAAAGCTTGCAACCTCTGTTCTTATGGTATTTCTCTTTCATATGCTTCAAGAAACATGCTTACTTCTCCTATCCCATCATAATAAGGTAGATTACATACCTTGGAAGTTATGAAGCAAAGTGATTTTGTTGTAGAGACTTCATATAACTTGTCCTGCCAATTTTCCAGTTCTTCCACAAAATTTGAAGTACAAGAACTGTCTTATTACCAACCCAGTTTTCCATATGCAATAGTATGAATCCATTCCTCCTCCTTAGTTGTTATCTGATAAATGTTGTCGACATCTATGTCACAATACTCATCTTGGATAGGCTCTGTATAATGCACTCCTTCTGAGGGGTCTAGAGGGACGATGACCCTCATATCATCTCTTTCGAACACCATTTGTCTCTTCTTCAAATTGATTATCGCCAAATTATCAAAAGCCTAATTTGATCCGAGTAGCACCGAATAAGGATTTATATCATATACAATTTCAATATCTTCGAAGTCTACAACAGTTCAGACTCCTTCGACATCTACTAACATGCCAGGTAACCTTCCCATATGGATGATCTTCTGTTGGTTAGCCATCCTCAACTATATTGACGATAATTGGAACTTCGGTCTTCCGATTGACTCCCAAGTTTGCTTATGTAACATGTTGGCATCAGATCCTAAATCGAGGATTACCTGATCCATATCATAATCCATGATTTGCACAGTTAATCTCATTTCCTTCCCCGTTCTCTTCTTGTGTCGATGTAATTTGTTTAGTGCACACAGATTGCTTCACGGTACCTCTTTATAAACACAGGAGTCTATCAACTCTTGGAGTCCTTCAACAACCTTCTGATTCCTCAAAAGCTTCATGCAAGTATATAAAAATGACTTCAAAATACTTGGATCTAATTCTTGCGTCAGAGTAGACATTTTGTCACAGTCCTTCTTTGGCATTAAATTCAGTTGCACGCTAGATGTTGAAGCCCCACATCCATGAAGCTTCACTCACTCCCATGAAAGTTTCTTTTTCCTTTTGGATAATAAAACCAAGGACTTTTTCTGCGGTCTTTCTTGCCCATGACTCTTCTACCTTCTTTTTACCTTTATCTTCTCTTGTTACAACTCCACTCCTGGTTATGATGTTGATGCACAATTCATCTTCCCTTGGCTTAGCGTTCGTCATTTGGATATTTTTTGTGGGCTACAGATGTCTTTTCTCCTGCATATTTGCGATAAGGATGAGAAATTATTCTATCATGTGATCAAAAGAATTGCAGTAGTTGTAGGTTGTAGTAGGGTTCCGACAATCTCTTGCGAAGTGTCTTTCCTATCCATAGTTATAATAGATAATATGGCCGCATCCTCGACCAGCTCCTCGTTTTCGTCCTCGTCCTCATTCCTAGAATCCTCCTCTACCAGCATGTTGGCCTGGCTCCTCGTTCGTATGTCCTTCAAATTGCAGTTCATAAGCATCAATAGTATGCTCCATCATCAAATCATAACTTAAACAATTCCTCTCATCGTGTACCACTGAATTACAAAAGTTGTAGGACAGTTGCTTTAGGGTATGTGCGTACTTTTGTAATAAATATCAATCTTCAGAGTGATGTTGGCCTCTTGTTCTACAAATATTGCACCACAAACTTGATCCCGGGTTTACTGGATTAGGTGCTCTACTTGCCAAGTAATCTCTGAACATAGGGCATTGATCCTTATTGTGGCCCTCCAATTTTCATTTTGTACACCATACTTCTGATTTGGTTTCTTTACTTTTCTTGAGATCTTGCAATTCCAAGGTCGAATTTTCTAGCTGACTTTGAATTTGTTGTACGCCTGCATGAGTATCTCCGATCAACGAGGCTTCCAACTTCATGGTAATCTCCAATGCTTCAACATGAGTTGTGATTTTCTGTTGTGTCAAGGGTAACCTAATATGTGGTAGAAATGCAGCTATAAACCATTATTTATGCTATTTTGTGTGTATGTTAAAACTTACTTGTCCCATTAACACCTTGAATCGTTGGTCCAACTCCAACACAGACTCAATAGTCATCTGTTTGATTTCTTTCAGCTCCGTAATGCACTATGATTCTGATTTCGGCTTCTTGAATTCTTATACCAGTGCTTTCTTAATATCATCTAATGAAGCAACCTGATTAGTTGTAGAATACTTCATGTACCATGTTAGTTCTCTCTCACAATGTCGTGATGAGTTGTGCCTTCTTGACATATTCATCAATGATCTATCCTTCTTTCCATACTGGATCATCTACAAACTAGAACTGGTCAGGATCCTCTGATCCAAGGCCTCTAAAGATACGTAGCTTAATGTCATTGCCATTTTCTACTTGGGGGGTAGGGGAGGAAGGGGGGCTTAGTGGAATTATGGGGAGGAGGATGGGGGTTAAGGGGAGTAGATGGTTTGGGAATCCCAAATATGCCCTGATTTTTCTCAAACCCTAACTTCAATGCACCTTCAGGATGTGAGGAAAAATGCCGCGGGGTTGCAGGGCTACTTCCTTCTTCTTCACTCTTAGACCCACCTAACAAGGGACTATAGTCAGTATCAATAAAGTTCTTTAGTTCTTGCTCTACTCTATATCGCTTCTCACTTCGTGTAGACCCCAGTCATGGTTCAAAATTATTCCCTCTTCGTCCAAACATTAATCTGACTCTATTCATAGTACACCCTTTTTACATAAAAACATTTTAATCCATAGCTTCAGAGAGTTCAAGTACTTACCTCGCAGACCCTTGAAAAATCTTTGCTCAACTTCCCTGCAAGATACAATCGTGTTTATTGCGAATTCAGTAATAAATCCTCCCAGGATATTGTCAATCCAAAAATTAATCACTCTTGATATCCTATTGTTAGTATTCTTGAGTCATTGTATCAGTTCAGTTCTCCACGCGGTAGGCTTGTTATTTTTTAAGCAAGTCTTATGCTCGGTAAACTTTATACCCATTCATATAGTTCACTAGCAAACGTCGTGAAGAAGATCTCATGTTGTTATTTATAGAGATACTTCTGTAACTAGGCTTCAATCGATAATCGCGGATTTTTATTTTCTTGAACTGCAAAGTCTCGCTCTTTTGGTGCAAACCACTCCTGGATTTCCTTCTTCAACAGACACCAAAACATATCCCTCAAGAGGATCCCGGTCTCTGCAACAGAACCATATGTTGACTCAAGAGGCTTGGACCTGGGTTCAAAGTGTATTGCACACCAACAAAACCCTTAACCACTGGCCCTTTTGGTAATGGCCTACAAGTAGATCGTAGTCTCACCCAAAGCGGTTATGGGAGGTTGGAGAACCAGGTTTATGCATCTAGAGGGATATTGCACTGTGGTACCTGTTTTTTTCTTATATTTTATACTAATCTACAACTTTGCATACATAAAAGACTTTGTGCATATGCTTTACTTCACATATTTTCAATTATTATATAAACATTTCAGAGAACAATATAACTTGTATTCTTTCTCATAAATAAGTAAAAAACATGCATATCAATACATATGAATATAGATTATGAATACTGATACACAAGATTTCACAAAAACTTATTCTTGTTTATCAATA
The DNA here is from genome assembly GCA_000404065.3 of Pinus taeda. Classification (NCBI taxonomy): domain Eukaryota; kingdom Viridiplantae; phylum Streptophyta; class Pinopsida; order Pinales; family Pinaceae; genus Pinus; species Pinus taeda. Next base: position 7,395 of record APFE030034370.1, read on the forward strand.
TGGATCCTTCAACACATACAACTTCTTCGACTTGCACAACTAGCTGTAGGTGGTTTGTGCACTCAGCTGCAAACTCTCCAAGGCCTCCACACACCCAACTGTGAAGTCTTTCCTAAAAGCCCAAAATACAGACTAAGGACAAAAAATATGATCAATTCATCTATGTGTCATCTTTTTTGACAAAGCATTCATCTCCTTATATATGTTTTATTACTACAAAACCATGGTCCACATACTATGGATTCGACAAAACAATGAGCTAAAACGCTGATACCCATTACAAAATGAGGGGATTTGACCCACCCCAAAGCCCCTAGACATCACGTGGTGAATAGAGCTTCATGGACTCTGTGCACTTCACTCCTCAAAAGGTGGAGTCTTTGACCAAAACTAGACCAAGTTGGGCCTCACGCAACATGCTCAAGTCAATAAGGTCATGACCGATGCTACTTTGCTAAAGAGTAAGAAAAAGGAGATCGAAGAACTACAATCCAAGCTATAGGAATATGAAATATGGTTAAAAGAGAGGATTGAAAACTTGAGTATGATGGTTTTATATTCAACCATGGATGAGAGAGACAAATGTGTTAAAACAAAAACCCACTGTGAAACCTAGTGCCCATGTGTTGTGTTGAAGGAGCCTAGAAAGGATGAGTTTAATCAGCCTTGAAAAGGACCTCCAAGTGACATGTTCTAGAGCGGAGAAATAGGGATTTGCCACCTCCTTTTTAGAAATTATGTGAAGAGCAGGAATCAAATACACAACACTTTTCAAGGGAATATGGAGCTTCTCTTGATAAAGAATTCCCAATTGACAATGTGGATGTATCCAGTTCATCAATGGAATATTCGTTTCCAAGTGCAAGTGATTATGTTCATGTAATAGGTCGGAAGAAGTAATATTCAATAAAAAACATGTCATTAAATGAGACGAGGGATGAGATTTTAGAACCAAAAACACGATATCATGACTTGGAATGTGAACATGAAAATATGAGGAAATTAAGAACTCTAAAATAGAAAATTTGAAGAAACAGATGTTGACAAATCCGTGCGTGCAGGTATAGAGAACCATGTTAAAAATAAAGCTTCCAAAGGTTGTGCACTATATTGGTGGGCGTAATATGATATGGTGCATATATGGTGAGGTTGGCCATGATGTGATGGCATTGATATATTTTGCAAATATGTTACTTATACATTGTGCAACATTGATGCATATTGGCAAGCATTGCCAGCATTTAGGAATAGGAATACATGGCATTCAGAAACGTGTAGTAGAAGCTAATAATGTGCTAGCAACATGCACTATTCTTTTGTGGAAAAACATTACAAGTAGTATGCATTGCATACAAATCAATTAGTCAACATACGTTATATATGGACAAAGATATAGTGCAGATGATAGATAAGAAGGATATGTTATTACATTGATGTTATGGAAAGTGAATGAAGCATTAAAATTTTGCTGCCCATCGTAATATATATCAACCAACTTTTATATAGTATATGTAGTGATATGGAGGTCGATATATTGCAGGAGCTATTACATTGCAGATATCATCATTCTGAAATGATGGGAAAGACGAACATGTGTGTTATTGCAGACAATTCAATGTTCTTGTCTATATTAAACATAAAAATATTCACTAGGAATTCAGATATAGAACATTGTGAGAGAAATATCCATGTGGACAATGGAGGAGAACACACAACAAATACTTCCCTTTATTTACTTCCACCTGAATCATTCATTTCAAATTTATGACGTATTCTCACGCTAACTATGACCTAAATCATTACATCCAAGTTAACAAAAACTGCCACTTGAATCATTCGTTCTGAATTTTCAACTTGTTCTCGCCCATCAACTAGCTTCGTTATCTAAAGTGGGTAACTAGGTACTCCAATGATGCAATGATAGTAGTAGAAGTAAAAGCATGCAAAATTTTGGATGGTTCACTTGATGCTCATCATGCTTATCAAGAAACCCTTCCAAATCTCTGAATTTGGTGAATTGTTAGATTATTTCTTGGTGAATTTGTTTAAAATTGACAGTTTGAAGGGATAATGAATAAATAATCATCAATCAAAAAGGATTACAGAGAGGGATCACAAGTAGTGGTGGATATGGGGAGGCAAAAGATAAAGTTGATCAATTAGTAAAGGATGCACTCACACTTTGTTTCCTTGCTTTGATCTACATATTTTACAACTCCCACCCAACTTAAGATGATCCTGTACATGGTTTACGTCATTCTCACAAAAGTGGTAAACATGGCAGCAATTGGATCATTTCCCTTTTAATGCTTTTCTTTATGCACAGTGCATTCATATATTGGAGTAGTGGAATTCATTTAGGGAGAGAAATTTTGACACAGTGCGAAAGAAGAACTCACAAAAACCCCAAAACACCCCGCGGATCTCCTTTAAGCTATAACCCAACTATTCTTCTTTTAAACTGAAATGCACTAAAAAACAAGATGAAACAATGGGATTTACCTTTTTATATTGGCGCGCTTATCGTACGCCGAAATTCAACGCATTGTTGCTTTGGAACCATCGATCTGGATCGGTGAGATCTGACAGTCGTCGGAGATTTCGGATAGAACAATAGATCGGGAGTTAACTGCCTGAAAAAGTGGTTTTATTCCCCTCCGCCTTTCCTACGTGTCGAAGGTTGAATGGGATCAGGTTCTGACCCTTCCAAACAACTTACCACCTTTGATATGCCCAAAATACCGTCCACTATAGCGAGAACGCTTGGCGATCCAACGGTCGTGGTTAATCGTGATCCAACGGTTGCAGTTGATCACGCTCCAATGGATGTGATTAAATCGGCCAATTGAAAATCGCGATGCTCACTTCTTAGTCTCTTTCCACTTCAAAGCGCCAAAATGATAGCGCTTACGGACTCAATAGATTATAAACCCTTCTTTATAACGTTTCGGATCCGGTTGTATCGCGATATCGGAATTCGACAATTCAACAAGCTGATTCCTCTCCACTAAAGCGATCCGACTTGGGGTTCCACAGACTTGATAACATCAAAAACATCTGTCCATAATATTTGAAGTCTGGATTTCAAATCCGAATGGGTTTTGTGTCAATTATTAGTGTATTTGGCTTTTCCGCTTGCAGAACCAAAGCAATATAACAAACTTGCTGATTATTTTTTTAACTCATTGTTATCTATTATAAAGCATAGAAAACAAAGCAAGCATCAATATCATCCGAATACAAAGAAAATAAGCATTCGAGGATCTCCACGGGCTATATATATAATCATGTGCATAACACCAATTTAATCACAATAAAAGAGTTACAGAGTCTAGGCCTTGGGCCTGATTACACAAATAAAGACCTCTGTCTCAAAATACAAATCCACACATTGTTTTGCTCTCACTCTACTAAATCCACTCCTCAATCCTCTCTCCTTGTTTTCATTACATTTTCCTCCCTTTTATAAATCGGATATCACTCTAACTGTTCTAACAAATCAATCCCTATTTTTAATAAATCTAACAACAAATCTTCTAATTCCTAGCTCTATCTCACACCTATGCTAACAACTCATCTTTGAGCCTAAAATAAGACAATTTCTAACTTATTACAATAATGAAATACAACTCATTTCTTGAGAGATCAAACCCTTTTAGTAAAACTGCATTTTGACACATCAGGTCAATGAATTTCAACTTGTTTAGCCACAACATGTGAAAAAACTTTCACATTGATGGCTAAGTCTGGATGCTCCTACATCAAATTTACTTATGGAGCAATTCATTTATAGAGCAGAAATCATTTATGGAGCATTGGAGCATTGATATATTAAGAATAGTTGATTTGGAACAACATTTTCCTTGGAGCAACATTGTCTTTCTATGGTTTTGTCTTTGCTATAATTAATATAATTATATTCAAGCTGCAATACACTATACAAGCAATGTTAAAGTGTAGTTAAATGTTCAAGAGTAGTGTTGTACAAAAGTAGCATTTTCAAGTGCAACATTTTTAATTGAACTTTTCAGGCTTGCTCTTAAGAATTCGAGATGTGCCCTAACTTAACTTCATGGCTTTCATAGTTTGGTGAGCGTTAACTAAAGTTATTCATATTTTGGGCAATAGTGGTCTCTCTATTGGAGAGAATTGTCGGAACATATATGCATTCGTATGGTTTGCAATAAGTTTTCAATATATTGCAATCGTTTTATTTATATATGGAAATGCATTCATATGAGTTGCAATATGTTTTCATATATTTGTATATTGGGTTGGCAATGTGTTCATATATTGATATATTTGAAGAGATATGACAGAGCTCTCAATATATTTCATTTGAAGCCTTCATATCATGGATATTCATGTCATGGCTTATATATCAATATAATATATCATGTGCTCTTAATACCAACATCCTTTAATATCAAGCATTACGTTCCTTACATTATGGAGAGCATCAATTTATTTTAAGTGCACACATCCCAATCAATGAGTTTCCATTTCTCATGCATGCCACACTTTCCTTACAAAGTGTTCTCTCAATAGTATTCTTGCAATGCATTCATTCAACGAATTCTTGCAATATTTTACAAAGTGTTCTCACAACAATATTTTGCAGCTCTCTTACAATGTTAAAACATTTAGTAGCGTGTTTGGAGTAATGTTTATATGTCATATGGAACAACATTCACTTTGGAGTAGTATTCAATCTGGAGCATCCCTAATTATCTATCTAGAGTGGCATTCATTCAATGACAACGTCAACATTGTGTATGCAAAACAAAACATTGTAGGTTGTAGAGCATTAATGCATTGGTGACAGTTACACTAAGGACCTTTTTACAGTGAGTTGAAGACCATATTTTTTTAGTACCTTAATAATAAAGAATAGACAAATGTGGATTTGAGGGCTACAAAACATCTATAACCCCCATTTCCATTGATGTCAAAGGGGGAGGTAAGAAGAGGTTGTTGAAGTTGATTCCCAAGAAACATTGTTGCCATCAATGCTAAAGGGGGAGATTGTTGGAATTATTGTCATTGCCAGAAAAAGAGAAGCAAAGTAGAAAAAGGCAAGGAGCAATAACAACAAGGCAAAGATGTGATAGTAAAGTAGAAACAACAAGGCAAAGATGTGATAACAAAGGAACAACAAGGCAGGAGCAACAAAGTTACAATAGCATATGTGATATTGATCCTTGTATGTTTTGTGTCTAAAGCTGATTTGAAGACTGGTTTGTTGGAAGAAAATTGTTGAGATTAAAGGCAAGACTCCATGATTGTAAAGACAAAGCAAGACTCCATGAAAACAAAGGAAAAGCTACTGAGAAAATGAAATGGAGATGTTATGATGCAAGTCTAAGGCAAAGGCAAAGATGTTGCAGATATTATTGTGATGCATTAATGGAAAATGTTATTGTTGAGCACGAGGAATGAATGCTCAATTATATAGTCATATGTTACTCCTATAATGTTGCATGATGTCGGCATTATGCTGATGAATTTAATCATTACATTAGGTGGATCATTTATTTTTGTGTTCTAATATTCAAAATATGAGGTTTTTTGAAACAAATGAGTGGAAGGCAAAGAGACAAGCATGTTCACTTCATATTCTTATGTGGAATAACAACAACCATAAATGTTTGCTTATAAAAATGTGTGAGGTTGCAAGGATAAAGAGTCAGAGAGTGGGAGAACATGTGAGAGTTCATTAAGGTGTTATGCATTAGTTATCTAACACATATAAAGCTTATGTGAAGCAAATTTGAAGGGAAGAATAGGCATAAATGAAGATGGAGATATGCAGAATTTATGACCAAGTAAACCAATACATTGTTGTTTCTTGTTTGTATCAAAGGATTATAGTCTCCTTTTAAGTTGTGACTTAATAAATATCCAATTGGTGTTGGTTGTTTGTATCAAGGGATTGTAGTCTCCTTTTAAGTTGTGACTTAATAAATATCCAATTGGTGTTGGTTGAGGTAGGAGCCTCTTGTGGGTTGTAGCTTGCAAAAAACATATGGGAGTTGGAGCTTCCTTGCATGTTGTAGCTTGCCGAAAAATTGAGGTAGCAAACTCCTGTAGGTTGAAGCCTACAGAAAATAAGATATAATAAGGAGTAGGAGCTTGTCATTGCATCACAACAATAATAAAATCATGGTTTTCCACTTGTATTTGGTGTCGATATGTGTTGTTATTACATGTTGGTGTGATGTTTTGGTTTGCTTATTACTTGTTGTTCACATGTTCAATCTACTGGTCATTATTAGTTAAGCTATTCATGTAATGTTTCAGTTAAGGAGTTTAATGAAAATAATTTTGATGTCCATGACTAAATTAATTCACCCCCTCTCACTTTAGTCAAATTTTCATCACAATATGATAATAAGTTGTGATTTTTACCTTAATATACAAGAGAAAAAAATATATTACAAAATAACATAACAATTAATGTTTTCAAATATTATACGAATAAATAACATCACTCTTTTTATCCCAATGCTATCACTTGCATTCAAAATCATCCTCCTAAATAACTACATAACCCAACCATAAGTCCATAACGATGAGATTCAATCTCCTTCGTATTTAGTTATCAACCTAAAAAATATTTCAACCATCCTTACATATGAGTAAAAAGACTAGTTGTTACATACGTCGGAACCAATGTTCCATGAAGTGGGGACGAAACGGGGACGTTTTTTGGAAGCGGGGATGCGGAAGCGTCATTTTCTGAAAATCTGGGAAGAGAAGCGTCTGCTATATATATATATATTCAAAATAAACATGCCAAATACTAAATTAGTTGTACAAGACACGAAAACATGCATATTTTTGCATAAATCAAGATAGATATGGCATCCATGATTCCATTGTAGTTACTAGTATGTACATCAATGATTAATTATTCGAGCATCAACCATCTATATTCTAGCAATTACAAACATACATCAAATTTTTATGCATATTATAAAACATAA
>APFE030034371.1:4321-18273 GCA_000404065.3 Pinus taeda
TTAGTGGACCTGCTACCCGCCCACCAAGGGGAAACCGGGCATAGGAGCCACCTAAAGTTTTTAACCCCATACCAGTAAAAAAAGTCCCGAAGTCTCTTTTTCCTAGCTAAATAAACATTGCAGTCTTTTCTAGATCTACTGCTGGAGATATACATAAAGAAACTATCCATTGCCAAAAGAGAAAAGCTGCCTAAAGTATCTAAAAATCGCAAAATCGACATCAAGATAGCATGGACCATAGTTACTCAACAGCATTTGCCAAGATTGGGGAGTCCTCCCTGGATCTCCTCTGGTGGCTGGCCTTAAGCATCTGCTGAATCTCTTCCTGCTGCTTCCCTTGCATGTCCATAGAGATTTGCAGGACCCGAAGTTCGTGACGTAAATTTGGTATACCTTGAGTCATTTCCGCCATTTCAGATGCCACCTGCTCTAAGGCTTTGGCCAGCAGCCTTTTCATCACCCAGTACATATGAAGGGACTGCTTGAACAAAGACATCCTCCCTCTAGTGTTGCCAGGATCATGAACCAGTAGCTCCCAATCTTCCATTTTCGACTCTTATTGGGCCTGAATCACCTCATCCTCCATATTCTGAATAATGCGTCTGATCTTCGGGTTGGTATTCTGCATATAGGCATGTTCTGCACCCTGGATTTTGTGTTCCACAGTTCGTCTGGCCTTTCTTCCCGGACGGCTGCTAGGTTCAGGGGTGTCCTTCTTACTGCCCCGAGCATTGCCAGCACCGATGTCCAAACCACAGCTGGGAGTAGGCTCGCAGTTATCAAGGTTAAACAGCCTGCATCGACCTCGCGCTGGAACTCTGCGACCACGCCGGCTCCTGTGACTGACCCCCATAGCGTACCGTTCCCACTCATCGGCAGTCATACTCGGGCTGCTGCTATCTTCTTCGACAGAGGTGTCCGGGACCTCCAAAACAGCGTCCGGGACCTCCTCTTTCGCAATTCCTTTATCTTTCTGAGCGACCACTCTGGACCGTGCCGCTTCCTCTTCCTTAGCAAGTCTAGCTCTCTTTCTCGTTTCCATCATGTCTCTCACTAAATGCCTCACGGGGTACTTGCAGGGGACCTTCAAAGGATCAGGGGCTTCTTCCGCACTATCGCTGCTAATTGAAAGGCTCTGAGGGTGGGGGCAGGGCAAACGGGTTTTTAAAGAAACCCAGCTCCAGTACCAGCTTGCCAGCCCTCTGTCTAAATCTTGCCAGTTGTTCTCTAAAGCATGGCAGTTCCCATCCACCATCCTTTTAGACTTATTGCTAATTACATTCTCTGACATGTACTCTCCATTGCCTTGCCAGATCAGTTTCGCCATTGGGTTGAGGTAAGGCAGGGAATTCTCCTCAGATCTCGAGTCGGCTTGATGAGATCGCCCTCGTCTTTTTCCTATCGTATCACCCTGATCTTTCTGACAATCCTTAACCATCTGTCCTAGCTTCTGTCCTTCCCCAGGGCTCTGCACGAGCGGTATCATTCTCCCGGTATTCTTGATCATTATAAACCTTCCTGAAAAGGACTCGCCCTGTCCCTCCTACACTCCAACTCATCACTCTCCACTCCTCTATCTGAAGCATGGTCATGATCCGCTTTGATGATGGAAGCCAGGTCAGACCACTCCTGATGCCTGCTGACCGGCCTCCATTGGGTATCCACCGAGCTGCCGTGGCCTCTGCATCCCCAATTCGCCAGGTAGTCTGCGGCCGGGTTCCCTTTCCGCCTCACATGGCTGATCACTGAATACTCTATGCGAGGTAAGAGATTAGCTATTTCCTGGACAATCCCTGCTGAACGCCAACTGCTCGAAACTTTTTCCTAGTTCCTGCCATTATAGAGTTTTTTCAACATTTCTATCGCTATTTGAGAGTCTCCCGTGATTTCCAGGTTGGAATAACCGTTTCTGACCGCAATTTGTAATCCTTGGTGCAGAGCCCAAAATTCTGCTTCATTATTAGTCATTTCCCCCCCCCATTCAGCAAAAATCCATCGGACCTGGTTGTTACTGTCTCTGAAGATACCTTCGAAGCCAGCGTCGCCCAGGTTCCCCTTTGAGGCACCGTCAAAATTCAATTTAATGAAATTTTCTTTAGGATAGTAGAATTTGTTTGGGCTGTTAGCTCGCATCGAATGAGGAGAATTTTGCTTATGAAAAACCATTTCATATTTTAAATTAAGTCTATTCAGAATTTCTTCCTCTATCGGGTTGGCTTTCCAATCTTCTACAACCCACTTGTCTGCAAGGATTGTTTCGCGGAGGATCTTAATAGTTTTACCCCAAATGACTTCCGGCTCCATGATAGAGCTCTGGAATATCCTGCGATTCCTCTCCTTCCAAATCATCCAGAGGGAGAATCCAGAGATGAGTTCCCAGGCATGCCGAACGACTGGACATTGAAAGACTTCTGTATTCCAATGAAAGACGACATCCTTGAATTCGCAGGGGGCATTTTCAGGCTTACCAAAGGATCTTTTGGCATTTATCCACAAGGTCTTAGCAAAGGGGCAATGAAGAAGCAGATGATCTCTAGTTTCCTCCTCCAGTTTACACAGGCAGCATCTCGAAGGGCCAATAAAGCCTTTCTTTTGAATTCGATCCCAGGTGAGGATTTTGTTTTTTGACGCCAACCAGATAAATATGGAAACTTTAGGCCACCAATTCCTTTCCCAGATTATTCGCCATTCTGGGGTTGAGTCGTTGCCGGGTTGATCCGAGGTGAGGAAGTATGCTTCCTTTGTAGTGAATGATCCCTTCATGGAGTTTCCCCATCGGAGAATATCACTACCAGTGCGAGCTCTAATCTTGCGAGACACCACCTCCTTTTTGAAAGTAATTTTCTGATCCGGACTAAACTCCCCTTCCCATTCCTCCAGATCCACCCAAGTCCTCCACTTTTCATCTGGGTTATTTGCTTTCCAGTAATCTCTGACTAAGGGTCTATTTCTTCCAATACGGTCACGAACCTGCTGAAGGACTTGAATGGTGCTTAAACGAGCTTTCTGATGCCATTTATCCTCCCAGAAGTGAGCTTCCTCTCTGCCTCTAATTTCCCAGAAGGCATGCTATTCTACCAAATCCCTGTTCAACCAAGCCAAGTCCCAGATCGAAGATCCTCTAGGAGTATCCTTTTGCTTAAGGATTTCTACTGTTGACTCAGGCATACTGTATTTAGCTTTCCATATAATTTTCCACAGGTCGCTGCCGCCCCTAAGCCATCTCCACCAGAGCTTAGCTCCCAGCACCTTATTGAGAGTCTCAGGATCGCGCAGCCCCAGACCCCCTTTCTCTTTTCTTTCCGTTAATTGACCCCAGGAGACTAGGGCCCATTTTTTCTTCTGATCCACTCCTCTCCATATAAAATTCCTAATAATCTCCCTAATCTTTGCACAAATTCCTATAGGAGCTGCCATTATTGAAAGAGGGTAAACAGATATAGCTTGGAGGACAGATTTGGCTAAAACTATGCGGCCAGCTATATTTAATGATCTGAATGCCCAATTTGCCACCTTAGTGCTCAACTTATCCAGAATTCCTTGCCAATTCTTCATCTTTTTGGATGAAAAGTCCAAAATGTTGCCCAGGTATTTGGTAGGAAGCTCCCCCCGCCGAAAACCCAAGAGTCTTGTGAGGTGCGTTTTGATCTGTTCCACAGAGTTAAATATGAAAACCCGAGACTTGTCTTTATTAATTTCCAAACCAGAGGCCTCCGCAAAAATATCCAGGATTTTTCGGAGATGTTTTACCTCTTTAACCGTTGGTTCGCCAAACAACATGATATCATCAACAAATTGCTGATGAGTAAGACAGAGATTATGGCCCCATAGCTTAAGACCTTTGATTTTACCTAATTCTCTTTCTTTCTTAATAAATCTCCCCAGACCTTCAGCAGCTAGAATGAACAGGAAGGGGGAAAGAGGGTCCCCCTGGCGGAGACCTCTAGAGCCGGAGAAGGTTTTCGAGGGAATCCCGTTCACCAGAATGGAAAAATTTGGGGAAGAAATCAGATTGTGAATCCAATCAGTCCACCTCCTACAAAAACCAAAGCTTTCCAGGACTTTACTCAAATAATTCTAGTTTAAGCGATCAAATAAGCTTTGGACAGATCTAATTTAATCATCATCCCCTTTTGATGCTTGATTTTTAAGGAATGAATGACTTCTTGTGTTACCACCAGACCATCCAGGATCTGCCTTCCCTCAACAAAACCAGTTTGCTCAGCAGAAATTAACTTATCCAGCAGAGGTTTTAAACGTTTAGCCATCATAGCAGTTATAATGTTGTAAATAACATTGCACAATGCTATGGGCCTAAAGCCATTAGGATCTTCCTGGTTATCACTTTTAGGGATTAAAGCATAGAAAGTGGAATTAAGTGCAGGCCATACCTTTTGATTCATCCTGGATTCTTCAACCACCTCTAGAATCTCTTTTCCCAGGAAGTGCCAACCAGCCTGGAAGAAGTCTACAGTAAACCCATCAGGGCCAGGAGCAGTACCTTTTTTCATTGCTTTTACCGTTTCCTCAATCTCTTCTAGGGTGGTAGCTCTCATAAGCGCTTTATTTTGGTCTTCAGAGACTAAACAAGGGATGGCAGAGCAAATCTCCTGGATTGCCTGCATTCTATCAGCTTGAGGTTCCTTCAAGATTTCCTTGTGGTGATCAACCAGGACCTGTTCAATTTCAGCTTGCTCAAGCACTCTGTTTCCATCCTTATCTTTGATAGATAAAATCCTATTTCTCTGTCTGTGCTTAATCATAGCTTGATGAAAGAACTTAGTGTTTCTTTCTCCCTCCCTTAACCACTTTATTCTCGATTTCTGGCGCCACAGGATTTCCTCTTGCTTCCTTCTTTCTTCCAGTTGGCCAAGAATTGATCCTTCCTTGCTGATGCTTTCCTCTGTTCTGCCTTCCAAAATCATTTTCTGTTGTATAGATTCCATTTCTTTTTCCAGGTTTTGTTTGTCTTTCATAATATTACCAAATTCCTGCTTGTTCCAGCTTTTAATTTTCTCTTTCAGTTCTTTGAGTTTGAGTTGGAACAAACGCATTTTCCCTTTGCTCTGAATCGTGCTTTGACACCACCATTCTTCCAATTTTTTGATAAATGATGGGTCTCTTAGCCAGAAGGACTCAAACCGAAAGGGTCGTTTTCCATGGCGCACTTTGATATCCACTTCGAGTTTGATTGGCCAGTGATCAGACCCCAGAGAAGGTAAAATCTGGGCTTCGACAAAAATATCTTTGTTCATGATACTTTCAGAAACAAGGAAACAGTCAAGCCTAGAGGCAATCTGATACTTCCCCCCCTCCTGTTATTCCAGTTACAAATCCCATTTATAGTCTGAATGTCTACAAGCCTGAGATCTTCAATCAGGGCATTAAATCTCTCCATAAGGTGATCCGTCCTCCTTATTCCACCTTTCTTCTCCTCCAGCGATCTAATTAGATTGAAGTCGCCTCCAATAATCCAGTCAACATTTGGATATAACCTACGAATGCTCTAAATATTATTTAGGAAGTTTTCTTTTTCTCCAGGAGAGGAGGGCCTATACACTCCTGAGATAACCACCTGCTCTCTCGTTCCAGCTATTCTACCAAGGCCAGTAAGGATTCTACTCATACTGGTCCAGCTACCTAAGATAATATCATCTGGGTTCCACAAAATTGCAATACCCCCTGCAGATCCAATGGCATCTTGTCCCATAACTTCATAGTGCATTTTATTCCTGACTATGAGTTCTTCAATCTGCTGTACCGAGATTTTTGTCTCCTGCAGAATCATAACACTCGGCTTTTCTTTTTTCAGCTTTTCTCTTAAGTACCTTTGTTTACCCTTGCTATTCAGACCCCTAATATTCCAACTGAGCACAATCATTTAAAACTTTTGTAGAGAGGGGAAGAATACCTCCGACAAAGGTATCACTTTGCCTGAGTTAATCAAGGTTTCTCCTACCGTCTGAATAGTTTCAATCAGCAGTTTCCTTCCTCGCTTCCTGCTGCTTTTGCCAGAGCCATCCATTCCTGTCTGCCCAGTCCCTTGATCAGGTCCTGTCATTATCTGCTTCTCTGCGTTCTGCCCTTTTTTTTCCTTATACTTCTGGAATACTTCCTTGTACAGTTGTTTTTGTTTCTCAGGTATGAATCTACTATCTAAATATTTCCATTCTTGGATTAACTGCTTCAGGATTCTTTCTTCTTCAATCTCCCCTGCAGCTTGATTTTCCACCTCCATCGGGGTTTGTATTACCAGATCTTCTACGTTTCTTTCCTGATGTTCTGCAGAACTACCTCCTAGGTTTACTGCCTTCTCTTTATTCTCTCCTGAAGTGTCCATTGGCGCATTCTCTGGGTCCTCATCATCTTCCAGATTAACTTCATACTCTTCATCTTCATTCCGGAGAGCCTGAAACTTATTTTGGCTGTTTGAACCCCCCTCTTTTCCTTGGGGGTGAGGTTTAGTTTTTTCTTGGTTTTGTCTCCTTCTTCTTGTAACCTGTTGGAAACCTTTGTCCATCTCTTCCATTTTCCCTGTGGTTTTCTGCTGCTCCTCTTGGCTTCTTCTCTGTTCCTCCTCTTTGTTCAATGGGCATTGTCTAACAAGGTGCCCATATTCATGGCACTTCCGACACCTGAAAGGGATGTGTTCATAATCTACTGGTTGCTGCCACACTTCGTCATGATATTCCACCTCCACATGGTCTGGGAGGGGTTCGGCTAGGTTCACGTAAACACAGATCCTTGCACATGAGTTATACTTACCCCGCCGGGTAGCTTCTGCTACTTTGACAAAACTTCCAATCGAGTTTCCTATTCCTTCCAGAATTTCCGGATCCCAGAATTCATCAGGTAATCCAAACAGCCTAACCCAGAGTGGAGCTTCCAACAGCTTTTCTTTTTCTGGGTTATATCTCTCCTCCTAAAATTTCATGAATAAGCCCGCATTATTCATGAAATACAGTCCTCCTTCAAAGATCCTGTTTCTGTCCTCCAGGTTTGTGAAGATGGCTGTGAAAAACCCTTGGGCTCCCAGTTTTAGATCAATGTGACCCCTGGGTTTCCATTTTTGATCAATCCGCCTGTACAGCTCTTTCTCCGGTGGCCAATATCCTATAAATTTGCAGATGAGGGCGTGATCTTTCATGTAGTTGTTGTATTCCTCCAACTTGTTATTGGGGATAACATATCTTGGCCTCTTCTGAGTTCGAGGAAGGAACTTCCCTTTCATCCTTTTCTACCAAAGGTTACCCATGACAGGGGCATTGTTTTCTTGTTGATTCTGCTGTATTCCACTCATGCTATTCTCTCCCGTCACTACATTCTTGAAGGAGGGGATCTCTCCCCTCCCCAAAGTGTTTTCCATTCCCTCTCAGCTCCTATCTCAATAAAAATATTCTGGTAAAGGCAGAGAAGATGCTTCTTACCTGACGGGCTGAACTCCTGTTGCGCTTTACCCTGCCCCGGTCTGTCAGCTGCACTGCTTTCTTCCTCATACGGCGCTAGCCTGCACTGTTGGTGATACATCTGCGGTCTGAAACCCTAGCAGACGCGCCCGACTCCCGCCATCGCCGCTTCTCCTCTCTTCAAAATTCTCTTATTACAAAATTGTATATATATTAATATGAACTCATTATAAATATAAATATTTTAACAAAACTATCACCAAAATTTCACAATTTGCATATTAGAGACTAGTAAGATTTACAAAGGTTTCTAAATTTTAACATAAACTTCCATCTTTAAAATTTTCCATGTTGAAAATTGCGAGGACAAGATTCTATGGTTGAGTGCATTTACTCCTCATGTGTATCACATGTCTTGTATTGTCACTGTTGTGGAGTTAAGTCTTGATGTATATGTTGTTGAGCAAGAGAAAGTTGGGTCATAATATGTTAGTGTATTGATGCTACTAGGGTTTTTCATTGACCTTGATATGAAGATATTAATGTAATGAGCTGAGTTATTTGATGAGTAACGTTTTCTTAGAGTATATATTCACAAATATTGTAATGTTGCTACTAGGGTGGATTTTATTGAGTTTATGTATTGATTAAGGTTTAGAGTGATAGTATGGATGAGTGAATATGTTGTCGGTGTGACGGCAATGTTTTGGTAGTGTGGTGTTGTTGCATTAAGTGGAGTAAGTTTTGATCTAGGGTTTGAGTTAGGAGAGATTGTGTAATTAAATTGACAAGAGAAGATTATGTGGTTCCATTGTGAAAATTGATTAAATGAGATCCATAGTTCTTTTATTCAGAGTTATGTGGGCTCAATTTGAAAATATATGAAAGGTGGTCCATAAGGTTTTAAAGGTTGGGGCCTCCAATAGGTTGTGGCCTAAAGTTAGTGGTTTCTTGTGTACATTGCAAGCGAGGACTTGCATATTGGTGGTGAATAGTATAAGATGTAAAACTATATTTTAAATAATAAGAAGAATAAGAGAATAATTGTTTCATGGGTTTTCTTCCGAAAGAGTTTCTGCCTAACATAAAATTCCCTCATGTGATGATGGTGGTTTACATGCTACTCATATGTTTATGTGCCTTGATATTTTAGATATTATTCATATGACCTTGCTTATGGTCATGTTATATATTGTTCATATATATGATTTTGATTAAATGTTGATTCAGTTAATGGTTTGTAGAGAATTGTGCAAAGGTGAAATGTTAAATTGATGATCCATACAACATAATATTGATTTGTCCCCTTCTTAGTATTGTCAAGCTCCCAATATTTACTAGTCCTATGAAATCAATGGCCCATTTTACAAAGGGCTCTAATGCCAATTGTGCTTGTATCTCATCTGATTGTATAGGCCTTCACATGTGCTTAGTTATCACATCTCTTCAAATACACTTTGACCTCCTTTAATATGGTGAACCAGTAATACCCTTCATGGAGCACCTTATACCTAGTTCGTTTGTTCACAAACTGACCCCCATAAAGGCCCTATTGGAAATATTTTAACATCCCATGAATTTGTCCTTTAATGCACACATTTTGATGATTAGAGTTAGACCAGTATATAAAAGGAACACATTACTCGAGAATTTGAAACTATATTTGATCACTTTCTGATGGTCCACTATAGTTAAGTGTTGGGACAATTTGCCTCTAGCCAAATAATTTGCAATATTTGGAAACCATGAATAGTTAGTAGATAATGAAAATAGCCATTCATGATGAAAAGTATCCTCTACGAGTGGCTTATTATCATGAGATGCTAACCTAGAGAGAAAATCAACCACTGCATTGTTCTTCCCTTATTTTGTTTAAGATTGCAATGTCAAGTAGTTCCTACAATAACAACAACCATCTAATGAATCTACCATTAGTAATTGGTTTATTCATTAAATACTTTACAGAAACATGGTTATTGTGTAAAAATATTGGATACCCTATCATGTAATCTTGAAATTTGTTTATTGCATTAATCATCGCAACGAATTCTTTTCGAGTTACATTATTGTTCACTTCCATTGGGGAGAGGTTTTTTCTTATGAAGTATATTGCATATGAAACATTTGATTATAATTTCCCTAAAGAAACTCCAATTGTGATATCCAATGTGTCTCTATAGATATTAAAAGGGAAGGACCAATTGGACCCTCTCAAAATTAAAGCTTGAAACACTTCAGACCTCAATGCTCAAATGCATGCTACTAATCATTTGTCCATGGAAACTCAACATGTTTTCTAAGTAAGGAATATAATGGATAGGAAATTTGTGAAAAGGTTTAAATTTAGGATATGTAATAACCAACATGTGCTAGTACTTCCTTTTATGAGGGTGGAGATGGAAATTTTAATATTAACTCTATTTTTATCGTATCCACCTGAATATCTCTAATAGAGATATGATCCCCAAAAATCATGCTAACATTTAAAACCTTTTTCACGTTTGACATTATTAGGGGAAATTTTAGTATTATTAATCACTATTATTCTATTTTCCAAGTTATCTAATGCTTGGTTTAGTCGTAAAATGTATTTCCACATAATCGTCAATCAAATTATCAAATATACTTGTTACTACTCATTGAATGGTTGATGGAGAATTACAAATCCAAATGGTAGAACATGGTAGGAAAATTTTCCTGAAGGACATGTAAATTTGGTCTTGTCTTGGTTTTCATGTGCAATTTAGCTTTTTCTATAACCAATAAATCCATGAAGGAAATAAAAACATTTATTCCATTCCAAGGCATCTAAGAATTGGTGGATAAAAGGAAGTGGAAAATTGTATTTGTATGTTTCATTTTTGAGCTCTTTATTTTCCACATAAATTGTCCATTTTCCATTATTTTTTGGTACAGAAAATAAAGGGGAGACCCATTGACTGCCAGAAATTAGATAAATAAAATTAGGTGCAACTAATTTCTTCAGCTTTGCCTTGACTATGTTCCTTAATGTCAAATTCATTTGATGTTGGGCTTGGCTAATGGGCTTGGATCATATTCCTATATATATATAGATAGATAGATAGATACATAAGATGTGTACATAAATTTGGATGGATCAAATTCTTATCATAGTAGTCCCAATCAAAGCCACTACTATGCCTCTGCAATACATTGTCCATTTTCATTTTTTTTGTTATGTGAACCTGTTGTAGTGGCTACAACCACCCTCCAAAATTTTGCCTTGGCTTCATTTTGGAGCCTCCCTACCAACCATCCTTAGAAGCATGTCTTTCATTGTCAAGTACATAAGCTTCAACTGAGTTTCAGTGGCCTACCAGACTTTGCATGTCCACCTATTTTTCTCCCACCTGTAGCCTATCTTTCCGGACTTAGACAATTTTCTCACTGAGATGCTCCCCTTGAAATTTACATAATTCTAGAGGGGAACCAGCCTTCCCTCCAAAAATTGCATAATTTTGTTGGGTTTCTTGTTGGGCTCCAGAATTTTGCAATCCATCCAAGAAGCCCTCCCTCAAAAAATTGTGCAATGCAGTCCGACACTAGGCATCAACCCAAAAATTGTGCAATTCTGGGAGGCAGTGACCTCCTAACCTTAGAAATTGTGCAATTCCTAACGCAGCTAGCTTTCCTCAGCCCAGAAACTACACAAATCCATTTCTTAAGTTTGCAAGCTTCTCCATGTGCCTTCACGTCGACTGGTCCCCTTCGAGACTTGGCTATCCTGATTTGCATGCATGGGCTACTTTTCCCAAAATAGTAAAACGTAAAATGCAAAAGGCATCCCTAGATTTTAGGGATCTATTTTAGCAGCTAGAGTTTACATGCAAAGATCATTTAGAAACCTCCCACCAAGTGTCAGTTTTTCCTATATTTGTGGCATGCACGTCATAACCTTGATCTTATGAAAACTCATTCACCGGATGTTACAGAGCTCATTCCTCACATCGATCTTGCAACTCTAACATCCCACATCACATCTTGAGTCTTTGACAAATTCAACTCAGTTTTTTAAGGGTAAGTCTGCTTTTCATGTCCTATGCTACATTTCTGTCGCTTTTGGTATTTTGCTTTGTGTGAGTGTTGTCTGCTTGGTTTCAATGAACACTTGCTATCATTTTGTTGTATGTGAGCTTCTAGAAGAATTGTTTCAATTTTCCTTTGCATATCACCGTTGTTGCATGCATGCCACTGTTTCTGCATTGATGTTTATTCTTGTGGTGACTCACCTCACACACAAGCTTTCTTTCCCATTTTCTAAATCTTGTACACACTATTTGCATGCATGATCATTCACTCTTTCTTACACTCAGTCTCATTAGGCATCTAGACCTCTTCATGTTTTCATTCTCTCATCGGTGGGTCTAGGTTGCCTTGACCCATAATTTGCCTTGCCTCGACATCAATGTGCATTTCTGGAAGTGAAGGCTCAACCTTCCCTCTAGAAGCTATGCAAACCTTGCCAGCACTGACATCTAGGCTTTTCCTATAAAATTCTCGTAGGCACTACCCTACTGACCTAGAAAATTACACAATGCAGTACCTGGCATGCATTTCTCTATTGACTGAAACTGTGCATTGCACAGTTTTGGTCCTCAGCATGCTAGACTAGACTGTGAATTACATAGTTCTAGGAGTCAGTCAGCCTCCTAATAGCCAGACTGTGCCTTGTGCATTTTTGGCAATCAGTCTCCCAGCCTTCTGGTTGAAATTGTGCAATATTCACGGTCAGTCACACAGGTATGTTGCATGATAGCCCTCCAATTCCTTTTGGTATTCAACTGGAATATTACTCACCATGAGCGTTTCTATGTATACAGGTATGGCAGGTGGTCATCTACCTCTTAGCAGTATAGGTACAATGGCCTTGAGGAGAATAGAGTCAAAGGACACTGTTGAGAGTGAAACTCAAGATATAGTTGAGCAAGTGTCTATGAGCTTGCATATCTATGAAGACACCAAGTTATCCATAGACACTAATATTAATATGAAATGGTAGCAACATCTCAATGAGAAGCACCATCAACAACAATAGAGGGTAGCAGACCTACATGTGACAAATGCAAGGGGGAAGGTTGTTGACAATGTAGAGGGAGAGAAAATAGGCAAGTTCAAAGGATATCCATTCACGATGAAAGAATCTTTAGAGATTAAGACTGTGAGGTGACAACACAACAAGAGGATTGCCCAAAGGTAGAGAGAGAAACAAAGAAGCAGTTGCAGCAGATGAAGTGGCAACTCAGAGAAGAATAGGAGCTGCATAGATGAGAGAAGGAATCTCAGCAGGAACATGTACAGTAGGATGTGCAATGTGCACAAAGTAATGATATCACACCCATACAAGATATAGACCCATCCCAGCATCTAACATAGAGAAAATAGGGTGAGTAGTGCAATCGATAACATGTGCGAGTGTTTAGGAGCATGAATGTCATTGTACACACACATGCAATCCCGTCTATTGGCACACTCACTGAGGTGAAGACAAAGAACCAAGTCCGACTAGAGTTGGACATGTAATTTAGCGAGTTGGTCCGCATAGCCAGTAGCACATACTTGGATATCAGTGCAAACAATATGCATAAGTATGTTATTGGTGCAGCTGCACTCAAGACTATGATGTGCATGTTATTAGTCGAGTTTGATAGAGGAGCCAAACCAGTGTACCTAGATGCAACGGAGGCAACAACTTGCTTTCAATAGGATGTCACCATTGAGAACACAGACACCATCATGGACTAGAAATCATGGCATGAGTTCACCACCATCGACCATCGCAAGGATCTCGAAGAGTTGGTCTTCCCACAACTATCTGAGTCTTAGTGATGTCTTGCATGGCTTACTCAAGCCTATTTTGTCTCACATGGGTACATGTGCACATTGTGATGTAAAATTTTGTAAAAGTGAAAGAACAAGTGTCGATAGTAGAATGTACCAGTCATGTAGCAGTTGAAGAATCGTGAGGGTAGGTGAAGAGTCAGAAAGGGGAATGTCAAGGGTCACCCCACCCTTTTCTATTTATAGAAATTCATAACTCATTGTATAGGCTTTTGGGAGCCAAGCTTCCTATAGGTGTATCTTAGAGAAAGCTTGCATTGTATTGTAACGAGCCTTGGCTTCTCCACAGTTCAAAGCTAGTATATTTCTTTAGAGGAGCAAGTGATAGTGACTGTAACATTTAGTTGTCAGGACTTTCTTAATATAGCAAAGCCAACATGTTTCATGCATATGTTTTTATTGTATTTCAGTTGTCTTGGTTACACTAACGATATATGTATCTTTTTACTTATGCATGTATGAATGGACTCTTTCTATATATGTATGTATGAATCTGGTTGAGATCTATTGTTGGTTTAACCATCACTTTGGGTCATTGGTTCTGTTATCTCAAAATCAAGCACTGGAAGGCTGCAGGCCAGGTTAATTTCAAGTAACTATTTCAAACCAGACTTTTGACTAAGGCTTAGCCTCCTTAGCCTAAGAGGGCTCTCTCAAAGGGTTATTGATTTTGATTAATGATTTGAA
>APFE030034373.1:0-19576 GCA_000404065.3 Pinus taeda
GATGGTTTTCGGTCCATGGTATTGGATGCTTTGGCATGTATAAATATGTATTATAACATTGAAAGGAACATAATGAAAAATCAAGCTGGTAGTCCCGGTTTTGGGATCCAGGGGAAAATCTCTATGTATATGTGTTTTATGTGTTATGCTCTCGCATTGTTTATTTTCTGTGTTTTAGAATTCGTATGCAGGTAATTTTTGTATGGGGTTAAAACCAACACTTTTGGTCTGGTCCGAGGTCTTTGTTTGTCTCAATTTGATTTGAATCTATTAGTGGAAGAGTTTGATTGGGTTTTCCCTTGCATAAGGGTTTTAGCCCTGGCTGAGTACCTATATATGGTGTCATTAATCTTCATGTTTTGATTTGATGATTGCTTGATGAGAAGAAGATAAAAGAAGAACATAATTTGTATAACATAAACTTGTTATAACGGTGGTATTTGTATTTGAATAGAGAGAGACGATGGCTACAATCATTGAAAAAAACTACTACAAGAGGTTGAAAGAATGGCCTTGTAACATAAATAAAGAACCCTAGAGGTCCAAAAACCAAACTCTAGAAGATGAAACACTAAAAGGTTTGCGAGCCCTCAGGTGGTTAGTTGATACATCAACTTCCAAGGGGTGCAAATTTTCCATACAATATCCATTTCAGGTTCATGATAACTCATTGAAAGAACTATCAGAGGACTTAAACTTTTGACTAGAGCTATCATGACAATCCTCGGCACCCCAAATTTCCAAAAAATATTGTTTAGGGCCTCAAAACAATCTCAAAATTGTGGGACCCAAAAATCATAGAAATGTTGCCAAGAAGATAGAGAATCGTTAAGACGGTGGAAAAGGTGGGTGGCCATTGATATCCACCTAGATCAGTCCTCCCCTCTTAGGAAGAAATGGTCTCCATTGCATCAAGTTCTATCATTAGATGGGGAAACTTCTGTTGAATTTGGCTCTTGGTGAGCCACTTTCCTTGGTGAAGAAGTTGTGATGCGTTGACAACCCGATAGAGTTGTACGTGCTGTTGGCAGGTATCCTTTATATTGGTGTCCATGATTCGAACCAATGTAACCTATTCAATGTAATCAAGATTGATTTTTTTAGGGGCCAATGACTCGACTACCTTTAAGGAGTCCAACAAAGGTGGAAAATATGGTCGAAGCAGCTCCAAATTAAATACTGGGAGCAAGAAAAGGAAAGGGTGACTGCTCAATTCAAAAGTATTTTCACCCACAACCTTTATGATTGTTTAAGGCCCATATCAGAGTGGTTTGAGCTTCCTATGGGGCCTTGTGAGGTTCCCTTTCTGTAAATTTAATTGTAAATGTAACCATAACTTATCCTTGTTGGCAACTTGGTGTTGGTATTAATGGCAACAATTGTAGGTGTGCTTGTGAATGGTCTGATGTGTTGATAGTGTGTAAGGTGGTTGGCATGGTGTTTGCAGGTGTTATGATGCATGTAATGTTGGTGTGAGTAGATTTGTGTGGAGAAATTTAAAGTTTTCCCCAAATAAGAAACTAGACACTGATTAGCTATGGATTATCTGTATCCACAACGTAGATTGCAGGTGTGAAAATATCACTCGTAGCCCAGATTAGCCATTCAGAATCCTCGTTCGTGATCCTCTACACACAAAAGAAAAACCAAGGGTTGTATCCTTGGTAAAGTCGCATGGTAATTGTTCCTTTAAGCTTGTGAATGGTGGACTAAATAAAAAACATGTGGTTAACATTGAATAATTCATTTTTTCATAAACAAAATAGGTTGGATTGGGTCAAGTAGCAACATTCTATGTATGAGACCAAATCAATAACATGTGGACATGGATGATTGTCTTTCTAGTTCTCTTAGTAATTATTGTACGGTACTTGATCAATTATTTATATGTTTTAATGTAAAAGGCAGGGTTTTCATCTCTTGAGAGTGTGAAGTACAATTCAACAATGTGGGCAGATTGGCTTATGAAGAGAGAGTAATCACAGTGCAAACCTATAGCAACTTACTGAAGGAGAAAATTATTAATTGCGATTTTTGTGCATGTGATGATCAGATGTTGATGCAAGTTATGGATGCTTATGAGTGAATAAGGTTCTGAATAATTCTCTCCATCTTGCAACATTTGTTTGGGAAACCCAAAGAACTAGTTGAAGAAGTTTTCCAGAGATTTGATTCATTGATGTATGTTGCTTACTTATGTCAAGCAAAAGATAAAATTGCATTATCTTGGTGAATTTTTTATGAATTATATTTACGGGGGTTGGGGCCCCAAGCAAGTGGAGGTTAGATAAACTATCAAGGGAGTGGTTGCTCCTAATTGGTTGGAGCCAACAAACCAATGTAGCATGATTGAAGAATAATAATAAAAGAAACAAGCAAAGTAGTGTTGAGAAATTCCAGTTGAGGGAGTGATTCCCTCCTTAGAGAAGCCCAACAAATCCTAAGGAGACCCCTCTTTCACTTAGAAAAATCAAATTTGCACATGGGAAAATATTATTTTTTATTGCTCGTCCAAGTCAACTCAAAATTTTCAAGTCGGCATAGAGGAGAAATTCGACTTGTTAAACCGCATATAAATAGACCAATCTTGACATCACTTGGAGGCATCACATCACATGTAACATCATCTTCTATTGGTTCAATCTTCTTTGAAAATTTCAGGTCCGAGTTCACATGTGCGAAGGAAAGAGAGGAGACTTCTTTTGACTGCATTGACTTTCCGATTTTCGGGCTCCTTTGAACAACACTAACTTGGGGTGAATTTGACTTGGTTTCATTGGAATCTGACCTATTTTGGAGGACTACATTGATTGGGATATTGACCAAATTTTCCTGGGAAATTTGACCACCTTTGATTGTAGACTAGAGTAGGTTTGATTGCAAGCTGAGTTTGTGAGTTGACCAAATTTGTAGGAAGATTTGACAACTATTTTGACTAGGTTTGACTGAGTAAAAAAAGTTGAATTCTTTGTTTCTTTGACCAAACTTTTTTGGGCACATTTGACCATTGACTTTGATTGGTTAGGTCTGCATTGATTGTTATTGACTATACTTTGATAGGGCTGAAAATTACAAGATTGGTACTTTGACCATATTTGACTTTTGGTCTCATCTTTGATTGGATATTGGATTGTTGACTTCAATATTGATAAATGTACTTGGACTATGTATCTTTGTTGAACATTTGATGAACATCTAATAGAAGAAGAATTTGGTTGGGTTTTCCCCCTTTTGCGGTTTTCCCCTGGTTTTTGACCTAAATCTTTGTGTCTCATTGATCTTGGTTGTCTTCTATTATGCATATTGTCTATTGTTCTATCTACAATTTCTTACTATTATTGGGTGATTGAAATTAATTTGGAAATGTGATTTATACTGAAAGAAGAAATTGTTAAAGTGTTTGGTACAAAATAGAACATTGAAAATTAACATGGCATCAGAACTGAGGTGAAGGCAAGTCCAAGGAGGCAACATCAAACACCCCTTTGAAGAAGATCTTATCTATTGTTGAAGTTCATTTGAATTTATCAAGATGTCTGCCTCATATTTCAAGATTGAGGAGAAGTTGAATGACTCATCCAACTTTTCTCCATGGAGGGCTAGGCTACATTTGACTTTGGAAGAAAATAATGTTATGGAGTATGTTGAAGGCAAGGTATTTGAGCCTCCAAAAAGTGAAATTGTTGCTACCAAGTCTAGTACAAGAAAGGTGAGATCAAATCTAAGAAAATCATTATTGATTCTTTGAGAGATTGTTTGATCACTTATGTTTCAAAATTGAAGAAGTCCAAGGAAATGTATGATAAGTTGATTGGGATGTATGAAGTCAACAACTTGAGACAATTCTTGCTTTGAAAAATCAACTCAAGGACATCAATATGAACAAGGGTGAGATCATTCAAGCATACTTCATGAGGATATCTCAACTCAAGGATCAAATTTCGACTATTGGTGAATTTTTATCTGATAGAGAGTTGGTCTCGATTGCCCTTGGAGGTCTTCCTATGATTTGGGAGTCATTTAACACAACCATTAACAACAATGAAATGTTTCCATCATTCGATGAGCTATCAAGGAAGTGCACTCAAGAAGAGTCCAGGATGATTTCTAGAGGAAGAATTCAAAAGCATGGAGAAGGAGAACCTACTACCTTTTCAACCCAAGCCAAGAAGAAGAAAGAGAAAGGAAGGCACTCAAATTGGAAGTCAAGAAATAAAGGTCAAGGATCCAAGAATAAAAAACAAGGATTCAAGAATGAAAATATAGGATTCAAGGACATGTCTAACATCCAGCGATACAATTGTTACAAGCATGGTCACTATGCTCTAGAGTGTCCAATAGAAAGAAATGCTCCAAGGAACAATAGAAGAACAAAAAGTGGAGGACCTTCTACCCTAGAAGAGACTCGTCGTCTGATGAGCCTAGGTATTGCAGCAAGAATGTTGCAACTCCCAGGTCTACCAGCTTTACTTATCAACCTGGGGTTCATGCAAACTTGGAGGTGATTGTGCTACATACACAAGTAGAAGTGAAGGTACTCCTTGTTCTCACTGTTCATCTGGTAAGATACCCCAGGGGTTCCAAGCCAGACTCCTATAGGGTCAGAAGAAGCTTGATTTTGATGGAAGGAGAGCAAATATATTATAAGGGAGAGCTACTCTACTGCAAAAATGAAGAAAACAACATGAAATCCTAAATCACACCATAACCTAATTAACCATGGAAATAGCTAGACTAAGCAGAATTTCTAAACAACACTAATCTAATGCTAACTATCTAAGTTGCAGAAGTAAAAGAGAATAAAATTATCCTAAGGTGCAAGCAAAGGAAAATAAGCTAAGTTTGTGTTTAAGTGGAAAAATGGTTGGAGATCAAAATTGGTCAAAGGAGGACATGAGGGAGCAACAACGCATAAGAACCGTTGGATCAGGCAGGTGAAAGGCAATTGAATGGCTGAGATAGGATCGCAGGAGGGTACGAGGGTAGATGGGTGAAAAAGGTTAACTATCAAGATTGATGGTTGAGATTATGTCGTGGAGGTGAAGTCAAGAGATGGACGGGTGGAATCAATTGACAGATGGATGACAGAGATCAGCCAGCCAGTTGGTGATTGGGTAAAGTGGTAGCTGTCGGATCAGATGAGGTAGATTGACGATGGGAGTTTGAGGCGATAAAGTGATCAGGTGATGCGATGGCCGTCAGATCAGGAGACAGATCAACGATGGAGATGGGAGCGCTTAAAGGAATGTGTAGAAATAGGGGAGTGGGTTTAGACGGCAGTAAGCAGTATATCGTGTGCCCTCAAAGTTGTAAGTGGTTTCCTAAAATTTTATGTGATTAGCCTCCTCGACTGACACGTAGCATGGGGAAACCACCAATTTCGTGTGCCCTCGGGTGGATAACAATTAGACATAAATCCATGTGATATTGTACAAAGGCTGTTGGATATGGCGAGGTAGATCAACTGTGAAGGTTTGACTGAGCTGGTTGGTGAGCAGGTGCACAATAGTCGTCGGATCTGACAAGGCATATTGATGATTGGGATTTAAAGTGCCCAAAGTCAAACACTAAAAGTGAATTCAGGTTGTGAATGGTCAATTTTGCTGTGTGAGGCGATCTACGGTTAAAACCCATTTGAACGTGAATTAACAACTTCCGCTTAGCTTTTCATGCCGAAGGAGAATGACAGGGATGTGAGGGAGATCAAATGATGGGAAGGGAGTGAAAGAGAAGATGACCATTTAAAGGAACATAGTGATATGAAATGAGATCAGTGACTGTGTTAAACAACAAACTCCCTGTGAAAACCAGAACCCTAGGTTTTTGGGGTTGCTGCAGGGTTTCTTCCTCACGTCATGGTCCCAAAGGGAGGAGGTGAGGACGATACACTTGTGGGAAACCTTGTGGATCTTTCCTTTGCTACCATGCTAATTGAATGAAATAATAAATGAAGCAAACTTAAACACAACTAATTTTTTCTACCTTGCTATAATGGAAATGTAGCTACTTAAACAAATAAACAGAAAAGTAGGAAACTGCTTAAGTACATGAACATAACAAGAAAGTTATGCTATCATGTTGTAATGGGAATGAACTTACTGAAGTAAATGAATAGAAATCTATGTTACTTAACAATACAATAAATAGGAGCTTTGGTTGCTAGGGTCGGGACCTAACCCAAGAGCTTCAACCCTTTGAGTTAACTTAGTGCTCGCTCAGAAGAAAACTTATCTTCATTATAAAAACACTGTATTACATCAAGAACTGTTACAGGTCTAGTTCTACAGCCAAAAGTTTGAATTATTTCTAACTCTTGTAACTGACTATTTGTGCCTAAAAAAACTGAGGTCCTAAGCCTCTCTATTTATATATCTAAAGTCTCTAATGACTTCCCTCAAAATTAGGGAGGTACAATGCCCAACTTAATGAGAAACTTGTGCTTTCACTTTCACTAGCTCGACTGCCTTCTAGTAGGGAGGCTTGGCTACCAACTCAAGATAAAATTGTACTTTCACTTGCTTGGCTGTCTTCTAGTACACCTAATTTGGTTGTTTTCACATTCACTTCCTTGGCTTCCTTCTAGTACTCCTAATTTGGCTATGTGTACTTTCAGCTGATGGAGGGATATTCGAATGGAGGGGTAGTAAATGAGGATGATTTACCTCCTGTAATTCCTCTCCCTTGTCCCATCTGAGTTTTTACCAAGGTATTTTACCATAGTTCCTTGCTTTTACCTTTTATCCCTACATTTCCCCTACTTTTATCCTTTATTCCTGCATTACGTGCACATTAGACCGCAAGGAAAAATATCCAACTCTAACTCATATCATAAGAAAAATATAATAAAAAGTATGCAATAAGTTGTGAGAATAGTTGGTTTGACTAAGATAGGAGGTTAATTGAGGTCAATTAAGGCTCATATAATTATTCAATGATGAGGCTCATCATCATCCTCCAAAGAGATCAAGGAATTAAAGGTATGATAATAATGCAACCGAAACTCAATCCGAATATTTCTTGTTTCTGCTCTTTCTAGTTCCTCTCCTCCATATTTTTTTGATAGCTAGTTGGTAGATAGAGGGGCTTATATACATGTTACTAACTATAGATAAGTCTTCTCAGACTTGGTTGAGAGGGAGTCTGATTTGAAGATAATACTTGGAGACAATTCTACATATCTTGTGAAGGGGTTTTGATTTGTTTTTTTTCATTTGAATTATGGTCAAACTATACATATGCATGATGTCTTATAGGACTCGGGACTAAAGAAGAACCTTGTCTTAATTTCTTCGATGGAAGACAAGGGCTTCAAGGTTGCATTCATTAATGGGAACATCCTTTCTTGGCCAAGGTGAACTAGCATGAGAGATTCCTTCACACTTGGGACTAGAAATGAAGGCCTATGTAAATTTTGTGGGAGCCCTGTTCAAGCCTTGGTTCATGATACTTCTCATCAATGTGAGTTGTGGCAAAAAAGATTCACTCACCTTCACTATGAAGCCTTGCCTAAGGTGAGAAATATGGTTTTTGAAATGACCAAGATTCAAATAAATCATGATGGTGTTTGTTAGGGATGTGAAAGTGGAAAGAAGGTGAAGGGACCATTCCCTTCAAGTAGAAGCAATACCAATGGAATACTTAAAATTATACATTTTGATCTGTGTGGACCCATGCCAATGACCTCTATTGGTGGCTACTTGTACTATATAATATTTGTGGATAAATTCTGAAGACTTGTAATTTATTCTTGAAGAACAAGGACCAAAAATTTGATATGTTCAAGGAATTCAAGGCATTGGTGGAAAATCAAACCAGAAAGAAGATCAAAATTTTCACGTTTGCTAATGGATGAGAATTCACTTCAAATGAATTCATTGAATATTGCAAGAAAGTTGGAATCAAGAAGGAGACCATGAAAGGAAGAATAGGACTATCATAGAAGTAGATAGAGCCATGTTGCATGATTAAAGGATGCCAAAGTTTCTATGCGGAGAAGGTGCTAACCTTGATGTCTATGTTGGATATAGGACTCTTTGCTAAGCCTTGGGTGACAAGACTCTCATAGAAGCTTTCATAGGTTTAAAGCTTGAGGTTGTACACTTGAGGATCTTTGGTTTCCACATTTACTTTTATGTGCCAAAGGAGAAGAGGACCAAGCTATGAGCAACAAGAAAGAAAGGTACTTTTGTTTCTCACTATGAAAATTATAAAGCTTATAGAATATATGTACTTGGTCAAAGGATTATAGAGTTTAATAAGGATGCTACATTTGATGAAAATGTTTCCCTTGGGAAAGAAAGGGACACTCCTCCCCGTGTAAATGTTGAAAGAAAGAATGATGCCATGGATGTACAAGAAGATCCCTTATGCCTAAGCTTGAGCTTGATCTTGCTAATGATCCCTTGGAACCCATGGACCCCTTGTATCCCCATCCATGTGATCCTCCACCATTATGGTTTCATGACACCTTACATGATGTTAAGAGACATGTTGTTGCAAGAGGAATCTTTAGGGAAAGTAAGAATCCATGCCAATATCAAAGATATGTTGTAGCTATGAATAACATTATACAAGTTGAACCATGCACTTTTGAAGAAGCATTGAAAGAGAAAGTGTGGAAGGATTCTATGGATGAAGAATATGATCCATTATGAAGAACGATGTGTGGGAAGTGGTTCCAAGATCCGAAAGAAAGTTCGTTGTAACTTCTAAATAGATATACAAAATCAAGCATGGTGCAGATGGAAGTATCAAGAAGGACAACGTGAGATTTGTGGCTGTAGGCTTCACTTAGAAAGAGGGAGAGGACTATGATGATATTTTTTCACTTGTTGCCCGATATAATACCATATGATTTGTCATTACTCAAGGATGGAAACTTCACCAGATGGATGTAAAGACCGCATTTCTACATGGCATTCTCAAGGAAGAGATATACTTGGAGCAATGACATGGCTTTGAGGAGCATGACAAGAAGACTCATGTGTGCAGGTTGAAGAAATCCCTTTATGGATTGAAGAAAGCCCCAAGGGCTTGGTATGCCCACGTTGATAGCTATGTAATGAATCTTGGATTCACTAGAAGCAATGTTGATTCAAATATATACTTCAAAGTCATCCAAGGTATGCCCCTGATTTTGGTATTACATGTTGATGATTTATTCTTGAAAGATGGAGAGCCTCTTATTCTCTAGTGTAAGAGAGCGTTGGCCTCTAAGTTAGAGATGAAAGACCTTGTTTTGATGCACCACTTCTTGGGGCTAGTGATATGGATTTAAACAAGAATGAAACGAATTACATATATAACCATAAATACAATGATGCAGTAGAAATAACACTTCATTTCATTAATATCAAATATTGAAATATGCTTACAAATAGAATGGAAATAAGACTGGCTCGGGTGATGGTAGCTTATCTTTGAGAAGAGTTGTGGGGGCTACACACCCCTGAACTGCATTAGAATGAGGCTCAAGGGCCTTTTTATTTTTGAAAAATAAGAGAAAACCCTAAACAACCAAAACCCTAACCCGAGGAGATGTAACACCAAGATTTTATGGGCCCCGTTGGGGTGAGTTGGACAACCAACTTCCTGGGGTCGCGACTTGGTCATATTATCTTCATTTGACGTGCATGATAACCCATTGGAAAGATCTCTCCAAGGAATACGAAAAAAAATAATAATTCAACAAAAAATCGATTGCGATAGATTTCCCAAAAAACG
Organism: Pinus taeda; assembly: GCA_000404065.3. Lineage (NCBI taxonomy): Eukaryota > Viridiplantae > Streptophyta > Pinopsida > Pinales > Pinaceae > Pinus > Pinus taeda. Next base: position 9,724 of record APFE030034373.1, read on the forward strand.
TTGTTTAGGGCCTCAAAATGGCTCTGGAAGTTTAGGACCTGAAAAGCTACTAAATATAGTAAATTGTGCTACAATTAAGGAAACTAAAAAAAATAAAAGAAACAATGGTGGGGTCCAAGTGGAATTGGGGGGTGGCCACCAATATGGGTTAGTTGGTAGAGCGTTTAGGAATATTCTTAGGTTGAGAACTAGAGGGAGTTTGAACAATGAGACGGTTTGAGTGACTTCTCGTGACAATAGGGGAGTGAACAATTTTCGTTTTATGATTACCCTTAGCCACTTAAAGTTGGATTTCCCTCCTAGCTTCATTTGTTGACAAGCCTCTTAGACCATATGTCAATAAGGGGACATGGCTTGGACTGAAGTTCTTCACATAGCCTAAGTAGTTTGAATAATCACTCATGACGAGTTTAAATGATTGGTTAGCCTTGGATTCTCCTCCAATTATGAAGGAAAGAGAATGGGGAATATGCTATAGTTATCCTAAAGTTATATATGTATGTACACCTAAAGCTAATGTACTATTTTACTATACCTAATCTACAAGTTAAATAATTAATAAGACTTAATACATTAATAAAGTTAGTAATTAATGTAAAACACTAAATTACAATAAATAATATAGAACTTGTACATGAAATATGATACAAAAGGAATGAAACTAGGAAGTGCTATAGCCCATGATAATAATAAAGAATAATATTTTATTTGTATAATACTGAATATTCAAAATACTACCTAAATAACTAAATTTAAATTATATATAAAATTATAATTTAAATATTGATAACTCTTAATATGAATCTTTGTAAACTACAGAAAACTAAACAAACTCCAAATCATCTAAACTTGCTTTCAAATTTCACATCAAAAATAAAATTCAATGCACATATATGTAATCACCTAAAGCTAACTTGGCCAAGGAAAAATTTAAATAACCTTAACAATTTCTATGAAATAGTAAATCTCATAGCACTTATATGAAACAATTTAGCAAACAAGCAATAAGAGACTATGTAAACACATAATTTGTTATAGTGGAAGTATTAGTCCCACTTGACAAACAAAACACTTACTACAAAGACCTAAATTCTAAAAATTCTTTCTGAAAATTCAGACGCAAGTAATGGACAGATCAACATTATCCTTTCAAACTTTTGACATAAAAGAGTAACATGGAATAAAGATATAAACATGACTAACACAATTAAAAAAGATGCAATCAAACAATGTCGATTTAAAACTTGCAGTCATGCAAATAACAACATTATTTCTTCACAATTTCCCAAAACACATGGTTATAATAAACTAGATAAGTAACCTTGGATCTCAAGCATGATATATACAATTAAGCATTGGATTGTTGAATTTGTTCAAATAGTGAAACAACTTACTGTAAGTTATCACAGGTTCCACAATCACTCCCGCATAATTAATATCCTTCCTCCCATTCTTTCAAAAATTTGAGGGTTTATATGAGCAGTGGACACTCTAAAGGTGAATCCTAGAAAATAAAAACAATGTTTCCGAAATAACTTTCACAATCTAAGTACTATGACTTCTTGGGCTTAATTATAATTGTCTTAAACAAAAATAACATAATCAACTAATAAGGTATCCATAGTGATTTGAAAACATTGAGCTAAATCCAGAGTAATTGTCCTACTGAAAACCAATACCAGCACCTAGAAGATAAGGAGTATTGGTTACAAACTTGAAACATGAAATTAATAATTGCTAATCATATTAGAAATTCATAATTGATAATCATATTAATATAGAGCAGCTATAGAATCTCAAATTTTGTAGCTAGTCTCAAAAATAACAAACTAAATAAAACAAATAAGCATGCCTTGCCAAATGTACAACTTGTAAATAAACAAATGACATCATATTATTTGGCAGGAATTTGAGTATGAGGATCTGAAGTTATAACTATTTTGACATTAGAAAATTTGATGATAATGTAAGTATTTATAATAGTTTGGAGATTTTTGTAGTGAAATTTGTGGGATTGAAATGTAAGTATATGATGACTACCACTTTTGTTCCAACTGAGAAGTCTTTTTGTATAGTTGATTGTCCCTAATCTTATTCATCAATCTTAATTAGTCGTTTTCTTATTGAAGTTGCAGAATTTTATGCTCCCAATACAGAACAATAATAATATAATGTTGCTACCAATACATACCTTGGGTACATACATTGTTATAATATTTATATTGAAAATGACTATCACAATTATTATCATTATTCTAAGTTGGAGTATTACCATTAACAGATTCATAAATATGATGTGGTTGAGACTTATTTTTCTTTAAAACATGCTCATAGAAAGACTAGACATCAACATGGAATTCTTTAGCTGGGACTTTATTTTCTTTGTTTCTCTTATCCCTAGATATTTTTAGAGCTATCTATTTTCTCTTAATTCTAGATTGAGGGTTGGGACCTGGCTAACCATTTTCTTCATTTTGTGTAGGTTTAAAATGGAGATAATGATCTTAGAGGGTTAGCTCAATATCATCTTTGAATTCTGTCCCACTTCAATGTGCTAAAATTATGTTTTCTTAGCCATGTTTCGGATTACATGAGGAGTGTCAAAACCCAGGTTTTGAGCATATTTTCCTCATATAAATTTGACATCTGAATTTGACAAATTATCAAGGCCAAAACCATCAACAGCATGAGACTTAGTAAGTCCAAAGCCACTAGTTGAAACCCTAGGATGGTTTTCCTATCTATCATTAACCCGAGGTTTTTAAAAATCATTTAGATACAAGAAAGATTTATGGTAGTCCCTAGACTTAGCCAAATAAATTTTAGCCAACATACAAATTAACATGTGATAAAATAAAGATAGATTAGCAATTTTATATGAACTTATGTAAATAAAATGACAGATTAAGCTTAAAGCTCAAAACACAATTAACAAGGATAAATGATACAAAAAAAAAGAGTGTATGTACATTCATAGGTGATAAAGAGCCAAATAAAATAAAGAAAATCCTACCATTTGGTCTTAAGGGACTAAACATACATAACTTTCACCTCATAAGTGTAATTGTTTGAAACCAAAAAATCTACCAAGGGATTTCATGCACAAGATGATTTTTGGACAAGTTCTCACCATCAATAGGAAGATGGGCTGCTTCAAAACTAAAGCTTACATTTATCTGCATTTCAATATCATCAACCTTATCCTTTCAATGATTATAGGTAGAAGAAAAACATTGAACAAATCATCATTGTAACCCTTAAAACTTTGAATACAATATCACCACCCACCCTATTGGAAATGAGCTAGGTATTCCTCATAAGACTCTATAATCTCACCACCAATAATCTTGGTTCAAACTATAGGTTCCATGAGAGGATTCGTTCATATAAGGCAAAAAAGGTTTCACATAACAAACCCTACCCTTATAAAATGACATGTAATTTGAAACTTGAAACTTCAACGAAAAGAATGTGGTATAGAACCTTAGGGCATGAAATGACTAACTGGCATGAAATACCAATTGTACAGTGTGATCATGATAGGAGTTCAAAGTAGAAACAAAACTAGGAAGTGTGAGATATTCTAACCATGTGATGAGTATTCAGTTTTCAAAACCAATGCTTCCCAACTTACATAAACAAACCCATGTCGTTATGTATCCACAAGATTTTCCCCATTTTCCCATAGCTAAAACTATTGCATGTACACACATAACTAGTGGTTTCTAAGTGTCAACTCTAGAAATTATGACTTATCACTTGCACAAATCCATAGGGATTTCTCATTAATTATGAAAAGAAACAATGTGTGGTGTTAAATTAAATCACTTCAAACCAGAACAATTAACTGTCTAGAATATAAATCCCAAGGTTTAAAAATACTAGGTGGTGTCATATATATAATTTGAAAGGTTGAAACTCTTAATAAATCATGGAATATGAACAAATATAAAATGGAGACACATGTTACAAATTATAACAAGGTCTTAAAATAACCAACTAATTCATAATCCAGAAATATTCAAAACCATATTGTATACAAAATACCATGTCATAAACATAACTTCAATCCATAAACAAAGTAAGAGAGAACATAATAACAAAATAAATGCACCCAATTCACATGTAGAGTTGATTCAACATATTCTATAACATCTTGAAATTACTCATATTAAGAAATAGAATGTGATAGCTATGAGGGTCTATAGATAGTGTAACATTATGTATGTGGCAAAACAATCATCAACCAACCAATTGTGGTTAAGATTTGGAAATGTTCCTTTAAGACTAGGTGGTGTCATATAGTTTGAATGGCTGAAACTTTTAATAAATCATGGAATATGAACCAATATAAAATGGAGACACATGTTACAAATTATAACAAGGTCTTGAAATAACCAACTAATTCATAATCTAGAACTATCCAGAACTATATTGTATACAAAATACTGTGTCATAAACATAACTTCAATCCATAAACAAAGTAAGAAAGAGTATAATAACAATATCAATACAGCAATTTCACATGTAGAGTTGATTCAACATATTCTATAACATCTTGAAATTGCTCATAATAACAAAGAGAATGTAATAGTTATGAGGGTATAAAGATAGTGTAACATTATGTATGTACCAAAACAATCATCAACCAACCAATAGTGGTTAAGATTTGGAAATGTGCCTTTAAGCTCTTGCCCGATCATAATAAGATATTATAATGAATAGAAAAATATGTCAAATTTTAAATGAAATTAACACACTTATCACAAGGGCCGATAAAATCTCTGTTTGGAAAAGTTAATTGTCAAACCAAGGTATAAAACAAAATAACAAAAGTTGAAAATATTAGAAAAGAGGACATTTCATTTGAAAAATGCTAGGGGAATCTCTTGGGTAGCTATCCAAAATGCTATGATAAAACATGCATTAGTGCTTCAAAATGTATTTCCAAATTGGCAGATTCTCTATAACAATGTAAAATACACAGAAATTCTTTGTAAGAATGTAGAAAACAAGAATATACGAGCCACATCGAATCTAGGTTTCGGAAAGATAGAGGGAATATCTTCATTCCATCCATATTCTGATCCCATTAAAACCTTCATAATTTTCTAGTGGCAAGATTGTAGAAAAGAAAAGGCCTCATTTATGTCAACAATTTAGAGTATAAACAAAATATACAAAACAATGATTCATCTCATCGATTTTAATAATTTATGCATTAGTTTGGTTAGAAACCACATCTACTCAAAAAGGATTGCGTCATAACCAGTTACTAAGAAGTGGGGGAGCTCTAATCTGTCAAAATGGCAAAAACCCTCGCTTCCTTTCCCTATGCAGAATCCCTAGTATATACCTAACAGACATTCCCTAGTTTTGTTATTCTCTAACTGTAACCAACGCCTGCTTACCCTCCTGCTTATATTTGTACACAACTTTTAAATAGCCAAAAAGGATTTAGGTAAGCGACATTCAATGGTGTCCAAAATGTATCTCGTCTTATGGTAACCATCACATCTCTGATCCAGAACATAATTCTTGGCAGACTCTGGGTGGCTGCACCTCTGCAAAATCTCACACTCTGCTTGATAGCTGTGGTTGTAACGACTCCTCCACATTACATATACAAATAATAATTTTTTTTTATATTACAAGGTTTGCATCATTACACTCCTAATTTCGAGTTGAAATAGCTCTGTACTTTTCTATTAATGAGTTAGGTACCATCGTATCCATGATATCAGATCTTTGATTAAAGGTCTAACTGACATCCTTAATTTTGGTTTAAGTGTTCATGTTCAGGTGGACTATATTAAATGTTTTTTGCACCACGGGGTTTCCAACCATCCTCCTACTATTTCATGCTCATACTACCTTAGTCACATGGCTTACTAAACTACATCTTATTGCTATGGTTTTGATGTTTATCCTGTCATTAATTCCCCTGCCATGACTGCACAACTCGGGACTCCCGTCTCATCGACAGTGTAGAGCCTGGTTCACAACGGTTGGACTGCCTCTGGGGTTGTTCACTGATCCAGTTTGCGAAGACGATATTTCATTTCTCTGCATCCTTCCTTCGAGCCGGCTTTGGTTCTGCATCTCCTCTTATAGACCTGTTCGGCTTATCAAACCAAAGCTACGATGTGGGAAGAATTCATAGACACAGGGTCATGGTTTGCTTTCAGGCGAGTATTCATCGAGTGAGATAAATTCCCAAAGCAATCTCTATTATAATTCCTTTGCAGTTGATGTATGTGCTTAAATGCTATTGCCTTGTTTCTAATCGGCATTTGTGGTTTGATTTGACTTGTAGGAAGCTCGACTCCTAGTTTAGGGTTCTCTACTTTGCTCGATAGCGAGATTCTTCTCAAATTTTTGTCACTGAGAGCTTCTGGGTAAGATGCCACTCCAGTCTGGTGCTTTTTTTCCTGAGGGGAAACACCCCTAGAATGCTTATGGTTAGAGCCTCTGCTCTCTAAAAATTAAGCTTTTCTTACCTATTGAAAATTATTGCAGTCATTGCATGGTTAAGGGTTTATGGTTTTATGTGTGGTAGGCGAAATACCCATTTCTATTCTGAGGGGTTTACTTGTACATTTCCTCCATATGAAATGAGGGTTTTTCTACTGGCTACAGGTCGTGAGTTTACGGCAGCACCGATATTGTTATATGTTAATTTTTGTGTTTATCATGGGGGTTTACATTTCTTGGAACTAAGATATGTTGCCCAAGTTTTACTCTGGTTTCTTGGGCTTGTAGCCGAAACGTTCCTCTTTGTAATGGATTCCGTTTTTCTTAGCTTATATATCAATGTCTAGTTTAATGATATCAATGTATGGTTTAATGTGTAAAAACTTATGAATTATATGGAAGCAATTTGCATTTCAGTCTATGTTTTAAGCGTTTGTGACGTGGCTTCTCGAATTCACACAAGCTGATTTGTTCTTAAGTTTCCAATCCATTTGTCCAAGTAGGGCTCGCTGTGGGAAACTTGATTTAGAGTTTTCTTTTAAAATTCATACTATTTATTCGTTTCTGTGTTGAAGTTGCTTGGTACTATGTCTTGCATGGTTACGATGTAATTGTTTCCCTGTTCTGATTAATATAGAGCGTTAGTTAACTCATTCATTGGTTTAATCAAAATTAATGGCAAGGGGTTTCAATACCTTGTAGGGTTTAGGAATACTAGGTGGGATTTGGAATTGTTAATTGATAGTCCATTCTAAGAAATCTAGCTAGGTCCACCTTAAGGTTTCTATCCCTAAACCATTGCTTTAACAACCTCTTCTATGCTTGTTCTCTTTGAAATAATGGCATCTCAAGGTCTTATTCTTTTCCTAAATTATTTAAAGTTTCAAACAGTCAGAGAAGATTAATTCCCAGTTCTTTCTGCAGTATTCTACAATAAATTATTTCTTTTTCTTCTTGTATTGAAGACTAGTACAGAGTTGAAACTCTACAATAATCCTACATCAGTCAATTCTTCTCTGCATTTAAAAATACACCTCCAGATTCTGCTTACTGCATTTCTACAATAATCATTCTTCCTGTGTTAATAGAATTGTAAAGATTATATTTATGCAAATAGTATATTCTAGTTTTTCAGGAAAATGCATTGTTTCTCACAGTTATATTTTACTACTTTATCTGTAAATATCACTATATTTAAGTTTTCCTTTTATCAGTAAATAAAATGCAACCGAAACCTACTATTAACTTTTTCAACTATCACCTTAGCATTAGGCCTCTACCCATTTCTATTCACAGTAGAAGACACCTAATTCAGTTTGGTGCAAAAGTATAATTTTCATAAGGTACCTCATATCTGAGTTGCATTTATGTAAGGAACTCCAAAGGTAGAGGTCACCTCTGGGTTCCATCGCTAGTCAATCCTTTGTCCATGAGATTGTCTTTTGAGACCAAATATCCCCCCTAGCTTGCTCACAGAACCTTCTATCTTCTGCAAGTTGCTCGCGCTCAGTGCTCATGCTATCTGGTCATCACCAGATGTAGCAAGTTTTCCCTTTACTGCCTGTCATTACAATGCAATTTTTCCTCTCCCCTACTTTCTTTTCTTTGGAAGCTTTTCACAATTAGGGGTGGTAGTTAGGGTTTTTCCAGCAACTATTTTTTGTCAACTTCCTTCCCTCAGAAGTTACAAGATCTGTTGATACTTAAATCATTTCTTATTTTCAAAATAAAAATTATTATTCAATTCAAACAAATAATAACACCAATTATTCAGTTTGTTCTTACTGCGGTAAATAAAATATTTTATAGCTTTTTGAGGACATTACATCTCCCCCTCCTGAAATCAAACACTGTCTCGATGTTTCCCGGCTACAAACAGTCCTGGATAAGCTTCTCTAATGAGTTTTTCATCCTCCTAGGTGGTCTCATCTGGCCCAAAGTGTTGCCATTGCACTTTAACCTAGGTGATGGCTCGTTTCCACAATGTTACTTCTCTCCGATCTAGTATATTCAGAAGCTCAACCAAGATTTCTCCTTCTAGCTCGACTTGTAACACACAATAATTTAAGTCAGTTTTTCCTTAGTAAAAAAAATTGATTAGTCTATCTAGGATACTTTCCTACCTGTATGTCCTACCAACTGATTACGTGCTTAGGATCATAAACATATTTTTTTAATACAGACACATGGAAGATGTCGTGGACCGGAATATGACTTGGCAGAGTGAGCTGGTATGCCACCGGACCAACTCTCGCTAAGATCTGAAAAGGTCTACAAAATTGAGGTGCCAGCTTGGCACTCCCACTCCATTGTAGTGTGCTCTTTTTAGCTCGAATACTCACATACACATGATCTCCTACTTGGTACTCCTTAAAATTTCCCTTTCGGTCGGCAAAATTCTTTTGCCTATCCTGGGCTGCCTTTAAATTGGATCCTACCTTCTTGACCATTTCCTCCATTTCTTTAAGCATTTCAGGGCAGGGCATCGACCTGTCCTCTATTCCCCCCAGCTTGAGGGTGTGCGACATTTCTGTCTATACAACACTTCAAACGGGCTCATCTGCAGGGACCTATGATAGCCATTGTTGTATGTGAACTCGACCAAGTGCAGGTAATCTTCCCACTTGGATGGTTGTTGCATTACATATGATCTTAGCATATCTTATACAACCTGATTCACCCGTTCCATTTATCCGTCAGTCTTAGGATGATAAGCGGTACTGAAATTTAGTTGAGTTCCCAATTCCCCAAATAGAGTTCTCTAAAAGACCAATGTAAATTTTACATCACGATCAGATATTATAGTTTTTGGTAACTTGTGCAGCCTAAAAATATTTTGCATAAAGATATGGGAAATATGCACTACTCTGTAAGTAGATTGTACTGGTATAAAATGAGTTGATTTTCTTAACTTGTCCACCACCACCATGATGGAATTGTTGTCTCTTTTTGACTTGGGTAATCCTATTATGAAGTCCATATAGATGGTTTCCCATTTCCACTCCGGAATTGGTAGTGGATGTAATAACCCAACAGGGTGCTGGTGTTCTGCCTTAACTTGTTGGCATTCTAGGCAACGTGTCAAATATTCTGCTACATCTTTTTTCATCCCAGGCCAATAATATTCCTTCTCGAGTGCAGTAATCATCTTTTGATACCCGGGGTGCCGAGCATAATGAATCTTATGAAATTAATCTAAAATCAAGCTTTTAATGCTATTTTGGTTGGGCACATACAACCCTTTTTTATAATTCAGCATGCTAGCAGCATCCATAGCATATCCTTGTTGATTTTCTTTACTGGTTCGATTTTGAACTTGTTGTCCTATTTGTTGATATCTTGAATCTTGTTCAGCTACTTTTTTAATCATTTCATCAAA
>APFE030034374.1:0-10849 GCA_000404065.3 Pinus taeda
GTAGTTGCATGCTTTAACTAAGAGTCCGCATGCAGTTGCATGTAGTTGCATGTAGTTGCATGCTATAACTGAGAGTCTGCATGTAGGTGTAGTAGTTCCAACAGTTTTTGTTGAAAATATTAATCTCAACCATTGCATGGACAAATACCATGTTTGGCGAGTCAACTATGGCACGATTGCCATTTTGTTTGCAGGTGAAAGGACTAAGTTAAAGCATAAGTACAACAACATAGCAAAGAGTTTAAGGCACTTAATGAATTTTGGTAAATAGGTATGGGTAAACATTCATTCTGCGGCAACACTTGAAAGATCATAAAACCAATTACTATGTAAAATGGTCCATGTTGGGTATTAATTATTTGCTCTATCATGTATTAATGTCATATCTGTATGTTGAGATAAATATGGATGTAAAAGTCATTTGTAATGTTGGCCAAGTTAGAGAGCCATAGAGGGTGAAAGTGTGTGAGGTAGTTATGAGAAAATCATGGAGGAAATATTGGTGGGGGCATGAAAACCAGTTTTATAGACAATTACTCTGCAACCCACTGAGACGTAAATCTCAGTAAGTCGTTTGTGTTTTACTTGGAGTCACACTTTCCAATTTATCACAGGAATGTATTTTCCTATGTTTTATAATATAATACAAAGTATGTTATGTTGGGATGTGGTTCTAAACTTTCATGAGTATATCTAACTCAACCATATGCTTTTACTCTGTTTTTCCGTGAGTGAATTCTATGTTTTATTAAGCCTTTGTGTAATTGTGATATCCTTGCTGCAAGTGAAGTTGACTTTGCCACAAGGGATTTTTTGAGCAAGACTCCTCTCCTCCACCCCTGTAAATTTCTAACATGGTATTAGAGCTTTAAATTTTGGTAGTGTAAAACTAGCAGTTAAAATTGTTTTGAGGGCATACTTTTCTTTTAGCATATTTTTAGCAAAGTTTTTTTTCACACTCAAAAATGGCAACATCTTCACTACTTTTTTTCACACTCAAAAATGAAAACATCAAACAAAAGCTTCACTAATCCTCAGATATCTCAGTTTAATGGCAAAAATTATGATTATTGGACTATTATAATGAAAGCTCCTTCTCAAGACATTTGGGATTTGGTGGAGAACGGTTTTTAAAACCAACAAATGCAGCACAATACAATGCCTTGTCTCAAGCAGAAAGGGATTTGTTGAGGGGAAATAGGAAGAAGGATGCAAAAGCCCTTTTCTTCATTTTTATGAAAGTATTTTCCCAAAGGTTGCAACAGCCACGAAATCCAAGAAAGCATGGGACACCCTCCAGATAGCCTACCAAGGCATGGCAAAAGTCAAAACAACAAAGCTGCAAATGTTGAGAAGAGACTTTGAAACACTTTGTATGAAAGGGTCTAAGAATGTAGACTCGTTTTTTACACATGTAATTAGGCTAGTTACTCAAATGGGGTCTCATGGTGAGACACTTGAAGAAAGGAGAATAGTTGAGAAAGTTTTGAGAAGTCTACCAACAAGGTTTGATGCCATTGTTGTGGCCATAGAAGAGACAAAGAATCTCTCACAGTTCTCAGTGGATGAGCTTCATGCATCACTAATTTCTCATGAACATAGACTGAATAGAGCAACAAGCTCCTCATTGGAGCATGTCTTCAAGACACAAGTTTAATTTGGTCAAGGTAGAGGCAGAGGAAGATCATATGCTAGAGAAAGAGGAAGAAGCTCACACAGAGGTGGAAGAAGCAACCCTTCAAGCTCAAGTGGAAGGGGCAACAATCAAAATCCAATTCAAGGCCCACGCCAAAATCAAGCACAAGGTTAGAGGTATGATAAATCTCAAGTTCAATGTCATTACTGTAAGAAGTATGGTCATTATGAAAATGAATGTGGAAAGACACAATATGACATTAGTAGAAAACCAAGTGTAAATTTCACAAAATAAAATCAGAACCATGATAGCATGTTTTTAGCTTGTAATGTAGCACAATAAAAACAAAGTGATATATGGTATCTAGATTGAGGGTGTAGCAACCACATGTTAGGGAACATAGAAATGTTTTCCAATCTAGATGAAAGTGTGAAATTTGAAGTGACATTAGGGACTGATAAAGTCTCTATCATGGGAAAATGAAGATTTAATATCCTAACAAAGAACGGGGAGAAGAAGCAGATCTCAGATGTTTACTTTGTCCCCAGTCTAAAGCATAACCTCACAAGCATTGGACAACTCATGCAAAATGGCTACAATGTCTTCTTCAAAAATGATGTGTGCACTTTTTTGGCTAGACCTCCAAGCAGATAGCTAATTGCAAAGTTCAGATGACAAACAATAGAATGTTTCCCTTAAAGATAAGATCAAATTTGAAAGAAAAATGTGCACAAGCACAACTATGAATGAACTCACAAGAGGATGGAAGAAAAGATGTAGTTGTCATACAAGTAAACTTTCAAGCAAAGGTCAAAGACGAAAATTGGTTATGGAATTTGAGGTTTGGACATCTCAACTTTGGAGGTTTGAATTTGTTGCATAGGAAAGACATGGTGAATGGATTGCCACTCATAGAAAATCTGGACAACTTATGTGAAGGATGTATCTTGGGCAAGCAACATGGAGAGACATTTCCAACAGGAAAGTTAGTAAGGGCAAAGGCACCTTTGGAGATTGTCCACTTAGATTTATGTGGACCAATACAGACACCATCAATTGGTGGCAGCCACTATTTATTTGACCTTCATAGATGACTACATGAGGAAGACATGGGTCTATCTCCTAAAACATAAAAGTGAAGTGTTTGAGCACTTTTTTCAATACAAGTCTCTTGTTGAGAAGCAAAGTGGACACTACATCAAAGTCCTCAAGACTGATAGAGGTGGCACATACATCTCAAATGACTTCCTTCGATTTTACAAGGAACATGGAATTCACAAGAAATTTACAACAAGGTATACACCTCAAAAAAATGGTGTATCGGAAAGGAAGAATAGGACCATTATGGAGATGGCAAGGAGTATTTTGAAGGAAAAGCATTTTCCAAATGATTATTGGGCTGAAGCTGTTGCATGTGCAACATATCTTGAGTAGATATCCAACCAAAAGCATCCAGAACATAGTTCCTGAAGAGGCATGGAGTGGAGGAAAGCATAGTGTCACTCACATGAGAGTTTTTGGATGTGTGGGATATGCACATGTTCGGGATGAGTTGAGGAAGAAGTTGGAAAACAAGGGTGTTGGATACAGTGATGAATCCAAGGTGTACAAGCTTTACAATCTATCAACCAAGAAGGTCATAATCAAAAACGATCTGCAATTCATAGAAGAAGAAGCATGGGATGGAAGTTTAGAGAAGAAAGTCAATGTCAAAGCATGTATACCACATGAGGATAAAGAGGCTTTGACAATAACAAACAATGACTCCCTCTACTCCTATTCAAGCGCAACAAAGCGGGCAACAAACAACACCATCAAAAAATAATAGGACAATGTCACGTAGTCAAGTAAGTGCTTCTCCAAGCACGCCGCAGAGCGCAACACCAAGTGACATGTCAAGCCCATCTTCAGCAAGCACAAGAAGACAAAAATCCATAATTTTAAATTAAATTTATGAAAAAGATGAAGTTGATAGCAGCACTAGTATGAATTCATTATTTGCTTTGTTTTTTAATGTAGATGACCCAATCCACCTTGAAGACATAGTCAAAGAAGAAAAATGGGTTGTGGCAATGGAAGAAGAAACATAAGCAATAGAAAGGAACGATACATGGGAGTTAGTGAACATTCTAAAAGGAAAACATGTCATTGGAGTGAAGTAGGTCTATAAGACTAAGAGCAATGTTGAGGGATAGATTGAAAGACACAAAGCAAGACTAGTTGTCAAAGGATACAAGTAGCAGCATGGAAGAGATTATGCAGATACGTTCACGCCAGTCGTGAGGATGGAGACAATGCGTACAGTTGTGGCGATCATTGCACAACATAAATGGAAAGTGTATCAAATGGACATAAAATCGACGTTCTTAAATGGAGTGCTGAAAGAGGAAGTGTATGTTGAGCAACTGCCTGGTTATGAAGTAGAAGGCCAAGAAGACAAAGTGTATCGATTGAGGAAAGATCTTTATGGGATAAAGCAAACACCACGTGCATGGTACAATAGGATAGATGCCTACTTGTTGTACAATGGTTTCAACAAATCTATTAGAGAGCCTACCCTCTACATCAAAGAGAGCGATGGTAAGATTCTTATTGTCGTATTATATGTAGATGATTTTATTTTCACGGACAACGATGATTTCCTCATCGTTGATTTCAAACAAGTCATGAAGAATGAATTTGAAATGACTGACTTGGGGTTGTTAAGATATTTTTTGGGCATAGAAGTAAAGAAAATAGAAAATGGCATTTTTATTTCTCAAGCAAAGTATGTAGTAGACATTTTGGAGAGGTTTAAAATGCAGAACAACAAGCCCGCACCAACTCCAATTGTCATGGGGTTGAAGTTGAGCAAAGAAGATTGCAGCAGCAATGTCAATTCGACATTATACAAAAGCATGATAGGCATCTTGATGTATTTGACCGCCACTAGGCCGGATATAATGTATGCAATGAGTTTGGTGTTGAGGTTTATGGAGACACCCAAGGAAACACATTGGAAAACAACGAAAAGCATTCTAAGGTATGTCAATGGGACAAAACAATATGGCGTTTTGTACACCGTACCAAGTGATTTTAGGCTAGTTGGTTACACTGACAGTGATTAGGTAGGAAGAATCGATGACAGAAAGAGAATGTCAGGATATGTTTCTCATTTGGGCTTCGGAGCCATTTCACGGGCCTCCAAGAAACAACTAATAGTGTCACTGTCAACAGTAGAAGTTGAATATGTTTCCGCAACAACAACAATGTGTCAGGAAGTTTGGATGAGAAGGATGTTGAGGGATCTTCGCAACAACTAGGAGGGAATGACAACTATTTTTTGCGAAAACACATCAGCGATGGCATTGTTAAAGAATTTTTTCCTTTCACTAGAGGACCAAGCATATTGAAGCTAAATATCATTTTATTAGAGAGTTCATTAACAGTGATGAATTGTGTTGCAGCACTGCAGGTCATAGGAACAATTTGTTGATATTTTCACAAAGTTATTGGCACGTGAAAGTTTTGTTTATCTCAAAGATTGTTTGGGAATTGTCAATGGGGGAAATTGTGATTAAGGGGGAGTGTTGGAAATATTAATCTCAACCACCGCCTTAAACACACTAACAAACATCATGCTTGCCCAGTTAACTACTGCACGGTTGCGATTTTGTTTGCAGGCGAAAGTACTAAAGTCAGAGAAAAGTACAACGCTGACCATTTCGCAACATAGCAGAGAGTTTACGACACTTAATGAATTTTGGTGAATAGGTATGGGCAAGCATTCACTCTGTGACTATTGCTCACACTCCACAACCCCTGCAAGATTAGAAAACTAATTACTATGTAAAATCACCCATGTTTCCTATTAATTATTTGCTCTGTCATGTATTAATGTCAAATTTGTATGTTGAGATAAATATGGATGTAAAAGTCATTTGTAATGTTGGCAAGTTAGAGAGTGAGAGAGGGTGAAAGTGTGTGAGGTAGTGAGGAGAAAATCGTGGAGGAAATATTGGTGGGTGAAGTGTAAATCGCAGTAAGTCTTTACTGTTTTACTTGGAGAAGCGGCCTCCAATTTATCATGCGAATGTATTTTCCTATTTTTTTATAATATAATATAAAGTTTGTTATGTTGTCATGTGGTTCTAAACCTTCATGAGTAGATTTACCACAACCATTTACTTTTACTCTTTTTTGTCGTGACTGAATTCTATGTTTTATTAAGCCTCTGTGTAGTTGCGATATCCTCTCCGCAACTGAAATTGACTTTGCCACAACCAATTTTTTTGAGCAAGACTCCTATCCTCTGCCCCTGTAAATTTTTCCTAATAGTTTTATGGTCCAATATTATAATTGGGATGTTTATTTTGTGATAGTTTAATAAATTTTCAGAGATAAGATGAAAATTAAACCATTCAAAACATATAGGGAATAAAATAATGAGGGAGAATATTATAAAAGATACAATTAAATTATGAGAAATGAAAAATAAATTTATTAAAAGAAGTAACCAATTTAAAAATGAGAAGTAAAATTTTAATATGAAGTCTAGCTAGGGTGAGGATAGTGGCAAGTACGGTGGAGGAGGGTCGGCAGGTGGTATGGATCTTGTTCTCACGTGAGTCGAACAAAGTGATCTGACGCATGGAGATATGCAAGGTGATGGCCTCAACAAGTGATATCATTCGCTCAGAACCATCGAAAGTATTTAGCATGTTATATAGCTTGTCTTTTTAGCACCTTGCTTTACATTTGGTTCTTTGGTATGGGATGTTGGCTGAGTGAGACACCATACTTTGCATTTGGTTCCTTGGTATGGGAGGTTCGCTAAGTGGTTTTGTTCTAGCTGAACAGGCACAAGTTTTTTAATCTATGCATGCTCACTACTCTGGACACCTTGGTATTAAGAGGAGATGGTCAAGAGTGGATCATGTGTAATGCCAGACTTGTTCAAGCATCAATGGGAGGGGTGTGGGATCCTAGAGATAAAGGTTGTGGGAATTTGCTGGGAGTGTCTAAGAAGGAGGTTGTAGCTACAGACCCCCAAGTACAGCAGATAGATATCATTCTAGAGCAAAGTTGTCACACTAGTGTGAGAATTTTGGTAAGAGAAGGAACCCATCCTTATTCTGTTTCTCTCAGATATATGTCTTTTATCATTATTGGGCCATGCCAGCTAGTTTTCCCTTTAGCGTTGGTGGTGCTCTAAATAAAGGTTGTGTCTCATAGCTTTGGGGTGCCAAATTCGGGTGGTTCTCTTGTTTGATAGCCCTCGGGGAGGGTTTGCCCTTGGATAAGTTAGTAAATTTGTTTGAAAGCTAGTATCTAAACTAAGTCTCTGCATATTACAGTTGTTGGGTAGTCGTGGTTCCTTTCGTGGGTGAGATTAATAGGAAAGGAGGAAGTGTGTGGGGCTTCTCCCTGGTGGAGAAATTTGGTGCAAAGGGTCCTTGGTAGACATGCAGAGATAACTCGAGCAAGCACGTCACAGAGTCAACCCTCGTGGAGAGCCTAGTGAATGGGCCGAATGAGTGGCGAAGCAAGAAAATGAAGAGGAAATGGTCTTGGAAGATGAGGTGGCCCATGCCTGTGCTTAGTCACCAAGTTGTATGGCGCAACCTCCAATGTTGGCCTTAGCAGAAAAATAATTTAGGGACATCCATGCCAGTCTTGACATCATTCTCCAACAAAGGTATGATGATAGAAATGAAGCCGTTGTATATATTAATGATGTTCAATACACTTAGGGAGAGATCTTGGACTGCATTGCTTCTGTCTTCTGCAAGAAACACAGATCCAATGAGAGGTTGGATGAGATTGAGGCAAGGTTGGCTCATAATAACTGCCATGCTCATGAAGGGCATGGCCCTCCTATGGTCCTAGGAGTTTCTCATGCTCTGAACCCCCTATGTAAAATGGTAATTGTTAGTTTTTTTTTGGTCCTGTATGTTTTCTGGGCAATATGGTTAGTTTGTCTCAGGGGCTTTTGTAGCAAATGGACTTATCTTTTAAGTTTTTGCACTATTATCATGCCTAAAAAATATGGTCAAAGTGAATTTGGGAGAGTAGAGGGCCTATGGAATACATGCCGTAAATTTTTGAAGAATTAATGAAAGCATTTTGCTTGGAAAAAAAATAAAGAAAGAAAGATTATTATAATAAAAGAGTTTTGAATTTCAAAATTTTTAATGTGAGGACACTGTAGCACTCATAAAGAAAGAGTTATAAAATAATCACAAATTGAAACAACTTGTCCATAAACACACTCAATATATTATATTGGAACATTAATGACTTTCCATGGAGTAAAGGGCCATGTTGTAAAGGGCTCATGTTAAATTGTGTTGTCACTTTCCATGAAGCAAAAGGGCCCATGTTAAGTTGTGTTCTGATTTTCCATAAAGCATAAGGCCCATGTTACGCTGGATGCCAATTGAAATTGATATTATATCATTTTTGGAAGGCTTACATAATGAAGCTAAAGTCCCTAAATTAAAACTATTTTTTTCTCATGGTCAATTTGAAACACAAAATTGGAAGCGTACCTTGTTACATAAAAGTAAATTTTTTCTTCAAATTATGTTTCACAGAAAAGCCCTTTCAGTTGAGGATTTTTTTGGTCATGAGTTGATCAAACTTTGTAATTCTCAAGGCCTAATAATCTCTAATGGTTTATTGATGTGGGAGGATGAGCTGTATTAATGAGCTTGATAGCTACATCATAAATTATGTGATATTTCATATCCTCATATGCAACCAAAATGAATATTAATATCTTAACACTAACTCTAGATTTTGCAATGCACAAAATATGCATGAAAGAGAATTTTTTATAACTAAAAGAATTTGTTCTTCAACCAAAGTAAATATGATATTTTCTTTTAAAGGACTAAAGAATTAAATCTTCTAACAAATAAGGATAATATTGATGACATTTATCACCAACCTAGATCCATCTTAACTCTGAATCTACTAATCTCTTAGAGGGATCAAATTTCTCGAGGGGCAGACCTCCTTTAGAGTGAAAAAAGATTTGATCCCTCCAGGAACATGGTAGATCCAACGTTAAGATAGATCTAGGCTGGTTTAATTATTAATTATAATTCATTATTATTATAATTATTAATTTGATTATTTTATTTTTATTTTTATTTTTATGTAATGAGAACACTCTCGACTTCTATTGCAAGGTTCACTATGAGGGTGTTGTAAAAATGAAAATATAATAGCTAAATAAGATTGTTAGAAAAGCCATTAGGAATACTTCTAATGGGAAGATAAAAGACTACAAATTTTTATGAAAAGGAAAAAAAATGTACCATATAAACAAAAATTCTTCATCTTTCTAAGCCAGATCCTAAGAAATTTTAGAGGTAAATTTTGACCCATAAAATTCAAGAAAATAATATGATTCTCCTCGAGGATTGAAATTCATATTTTAAAAAGATATACAAATCCTTTAATGTCATGAACAATAGTCAAACTTTTTCTAGTAAAGAAACTTTTTCTTTTCTCTCTCATAAAGGAGAGAGTTTGGAGTTGAGCTACTAACATAAGGAAAGCAAGGGAAATCAAAGGATACAAAAAATAAATCTTAGATATTGAAGTACCTATCATCATTCATGACGACAAAATTTTCAAATTTTACAGTAAGCCTCATTGTACCTATTTTTAAAAATAAAGATACAAATATTTACTCTAGTTATATGACCATTATGAATAGCCTAATACCTATCTTTAAAAATAAAAATACAAATATTTTCTCTAGTTATATGACTATTATAAATAGCCCATTTTATCTCAGATATAAATTATTTAGAAATAAGCAATGTATATAACGTATAAATATGATATAATTTAAACTATTATATTATAATTTCTAATTAATTTATTAAAGTTAATAAAACTAAAAAAAGAATCAACGAAAATATAATACTCAATTATAATATTGTACAATCTAAATGAAGATAAAAATTCTAAAAAAAAACATTGAACTTACTGTATAATTAAAAATGTAATTCCAATCATTTATTTATAAATATACAAATAAAATAAAAATTATAAATATTTTAACTTTTCTCTAATTTAATTTTATTTCCATTTCTAAAAATAAATTAATAAACTTAATTTTTTAATTTTAAAATCCATCTTAACACATCTTAACACATTTTAGTTAAGGATCTAGATCATACATTAAAACCAAATAATACTTTATTTGGAAGAACTCCCCAAAAAGGTTGAGTATGAAAACTTATTGAATTATTTTTTAATCTACTTCATTTTATACCACATTTAAAAAAAACTAAAATATTTAATTTATCTAAATTAAATAATAATAATAATAATAATTAAAATAAATTAATTTATACTAAGTTATTAAGATTAAAATGCTTATGCATGTTTGGTGGGTCCAATATTAGGTGGGAGTTGGTCCCTATAAAATCTTGAAGAGACTGTGTAAGTCTGAAGCTACCATGGTCATGTCTTCCCGGTGAAAAAAAATATATTTTGAGTCCACCAAGGTCGTAGATAGATAGTGAATGTGTAAACTTGTTTAGATGCACGTCCTCTGATGTGAAAGTCATGGTTCAATTCAAAAAAAAAAAAAAAAAAAAAAAACATTTTTTGAGTCCACGAGGATCTTAGATATATAGTGATTGGGTACTTGGTTAATGCACTCCTGTTGATGTGAAGTCATTGGTTCAATTCCCCTCCAGGGTGATATGTTGGACATGATGAAGATGTAGTCCCATCAAGCTTACAATTTTATTATTATTATTAAATTTAGTAAATGTTAACAGGCATCTATCCATAATAATAATCAAAATCTACTCTCACTTTACCATGGAAATTTTTAATCTATAAATTGGCTTTGTTGATGATGATGATGATGATGATGGTTAACGTCTATTGAGACCAAACTTTGGTCTATCGGACCTAAAGAAAATATTATTTAGTTTGATTTAAGATTTTATTTGTATGCTCAAAAAGCTTGGAGAGAAGTCTCCCAAGCTCACTGTAATTTTGACAACGTAAAAGGCTAGGAACGTCAGTATTGCAACAAAGATTTTGAAACTGAGATCTAATGTGGTTGTACGCGGGGCACTCTAAGAGGAAGTTATTTTCATCCTCGATGTTCGTATTCTCACATAGATGGCAGAACCTTTCCATCCATGGTGTTTTAGGAACTGCCCAATGACCCGTTTCACTATGGAGCTCATGAGAGTT
>APFE030034382.1:24931-62399 GCA_000404065.3 Pinus taeda
GTTCATTCTTTCTGTGACTCCATTTTGCTGAGGTGTATATGGAGTAGTATTCTGCCATGCTATACCACACTTCTTACAGAATTCTTCAAATTCCTTGCTGCAGAATTCTCCACCATTATCTGTCCTCAACACCTTAATCTTCTTCTCTGTCTGATTTTCCACCAGAGCCTTAAATTCTTTGAACCTGTCAAAGATTTCAGATTTCATCTTAAGGAAATATATCCATGTATTCCTTGAGAAGTCATCTATAAATGATACATAGTACACAGACTTACCTAGTGACGGAACCTTCACAGGTCCAAACACATCACTGTGCACAAGCTCTAATATCTATTTCTCCCTCTTTCTTCTAGAGGGGAAACTCACTCAATTCTACTTCCCATATACACAATTTTCACAGAAATAAAAATCCAGAGAGCTATTACTCATACCTTCTACCATACCTTTACCATGTAGTATTTGAAGGATATTTTCTCCAATATGTCCAAGCCTTTGATGCCATAAAATGGTCTTCTCTACAGAGACCACTAGATTTTCTGCTCAACTTTTAGGAACCACGGAACTATTGCACCCATCAATAACATTACTACCTTGTAGCTTGTATATAGTTCTAATCCGAACTCCCCACATCAATACCAGTGCTCCCCAAACCATCTTGCAGGTATCCTTCTCGAACACTCTTTTTACACCTACATCATCTAGCTTGCTTACAAAAATCAGATTTCTGACCAATGCAAGAATATGTAGAACACCGAGAAGTGTTCTAACCCTTCCACCTTGCAACTTCAACTTTACTTTTCCACTATCAATGATTCTGCCTTCCTGTCATCCCCTAAGAAGACATAACCACCATCATATTTCTCATACTCATAGAACCACTCTCTATGGGGATTGAGGTGAAAGGATGCACCTGAGTCAATCAACCATGCCTCATGATCTACATGTGTACTTGAAGAAGCCAAGTACACATCCCCACCTTCATCTGAGGTGGTTTTCGCCTCTATAGAAGGAGCATCATCAGATCCCTTTCCTTTATCAGGAGCTTTAGATTTACAGTCCCTTTTGAAGTACCCTTCCTTTCCACATTTCCAGCACACCACCTTTATAGGTTTTCCTAGAGATTTAGATCCCCCTCTAGATTTAGATCTCCCACTCGATGACTTACTTTTGTTTCTGTTATGGGACCGTCCTCGTATAGACAAGGCATCACCATTCTGTCTCTCCATATTTTTCCATCTCATCTCCTCTGTCAGTAAGGATGAGACTATTTGATCAAAATTCAAGGCAGTTGCATTGCTACCTATTACAATAACCAAAATATCCCACAAATTTGGTAGAGAACACAAAAAACTGATGCACTTATCTTCATATAAAATTTTAATATAAACAGATTCTAACTAACTTACCACAGTTTTAAACGCATTTAGATGCTCTGTCACCGAGTCTCCATCTTTCATCCTTAGGTTATACAACTTTTTCTGCAGGAACATTTTATTCACCAGAGACTTAGATTGGTACAAAGTCCCTAACTTGTCCCACAAATCCTTTGTCATAGCTTTCCCTGATACATTCAGACCCCCTGTTAACTACGTGGAAAGAATATAACACAACCCAACATTTATGGACCAAATCTTTGAAAATCTGCTACCAATCTCACATTAATGAACCGCTTTTGGGGGGAATGATTGGATTTGAATTCAAAAATCCCTATAAATTACAAAGGGTTTCCCAGTGGAAAACACATGGCATTTTGAGAATGGAGGTGTTGAGCTCTTAGGCACACATGAACCATGAAAACTTTGAAGTTTTGATAGCAAGTTCAGTATTTGAGACATTGCCTAAGGAGACACAAGAGTTATTGCATAGCATCATGTCGACGCCCACATAATCTATGAGCACTTAAGTAGTGACAATCAAGGGAGATGTTCTAGAGGTAGCTGTGGCAATAGAGGGAGCCACCACAAAAGTTGCACCTATGGAAGTACCAGCAGAAATGCCTAAATCCCCCAAGACACCCAAGCCAAGGCCTACACGAACCCAGGAGGATCCAAAATCGAAGAAGGACAAGAAGAAAATGCATCCGTTGGTGCGTGCATCACCTAGGAAGCACCCACAATAGGGAAAACCCACCACACAAGAAAAGGCCAAAATGATTGACCTAGAGCAGGAAGAAGAGGCCGAAGAAAGCCCCATGGATGATGAGAATATTACAATGGAAATGGAGGACATTGAAATTGAGGGGTCAGACCCCATCTCTAATCTTCTTGAATACATTTTTTCGCATAGGGGCAAGACAAAGGTACCCAAATATATTGATGAGAGTAAGGTCACCCTACACACACCCCTCTTGCCAAACCAATTTTCTTTGAGGTATCGTGTTTGGGGCATGTCCCCATTTTGAAGTTGGAGGATTAAGACTTAACTTACATGGAGCACTTCCCTCATTTAGAGATAGACCAACTTATGCGTTGTGTCTTCCCCAAAGATACTATAGTGACCTCTTTGGAGCTGAGGAAGTGGCTGAAAGGCGTAGACAAGGCAGGCCTTCTAAACCTGCTATGGGTGCCACACTACAACCATACACCTATCATGATGATAGTGATCAAGAAGCTAATGTGCTTGGTGCATGATTGGTGTCTATGGCTGGAGGATCCGATACCCATCATTGACATGCTGATCCATATGATCATGTGGCTGTTGTACACAGGAGAAAATCCAGCCATGGTTTTTGGTGGAAAGGTTGGTGAGAATGCACTTGCTAAGGTGATGAAGGAAAAATTCAAGATCACAAAGAAGACACATGGATACACCATTTAAATTATCTCTGACCCCGCGGTCAAAGTGGTGATGCAATTCTTCCGAGGGAAGGTCATGCAAAAGTGTCGCACAGATGAAGTGTCGGCACTAGTGATAACTTTGGCAGCCCAGTGCGCGGAGGGAGTTCAATTTAACTGGGTGTGCTACCTCTACAGTGCGTTCCTCATGAACTGTTGTGAGGCACAATATCATAGTAAGACTTTCCACTATGCATGGCTATTGCTATCCATAGTGCTGGTCACGTGGGAGCTACCTAAAGATAGCCAGTTTCCTCTGGTTGCACTAGACCTAGCAAAGGTAGTGAAGTTCGCTTCACTATGGGCTAAAAAGGATCCTTAGCAAATGAAGGATAGAAAGATCTTCTGGATCTTGATGGAGATGAGCATCCATATGGCCATCAACTGCAAGCCACTGCTGACACCTACAAATTTTTAGAAGTTGCAAGAGAACATGGAATTCAAGGATGACTTCCACCATGTCTCAATACGTGCGTGGAAAGACCCTTAGCAAAAGTGGCACAACCTACCATACTTAGCCATAGATGATGCAATTGCAACAGTCCTCGACTGCTAGCCGGTAGATTGGTGCAATGCCACAGACTCAACAGGAGGATCTAGCAAGACCATCGTGAAGTGGAAGAAGGAAGAAGCCAAGTTGAAGATGGAACAACTGGACGTGAAGAGAAGAAGAAGGTTGGTGACAAGGCTAAGGCAGAGTGCACTGCCCCACAATAGTTAATGAATAGGTAGGTGAAGGGGAGTGCGGCTCTGTCCGGAGTCATAAGACAGCTTCCTCAGAGACCAAGGAAGAAGATGATCAGATGGAGCAGGGAGGAGCGAACCTAGAGACGACTTCATTCTGCACCAAGTACACTAGAGGTCCAGAGAAAGTAGGGCCATGGAAGAGGTCCAAGGCTAGAAAGACGTCTCTAGACTTGATACCCCTAACAGAGGGGTACTTAAATGACATCGGTGATATAGTGCGGGATGCCACTATGAAACCACTACAGTAGTTGTTGATCTAAATATGATCTGAGGTTGTCAATGATGTCAACTAAAGAAGCACCAGGGGCTACCCTGATCAACCAAGGGAATTTTTATTTGACAACTTACTCTATTTTGAGTCAAGGATCTTCTAGATATATTCTACTCGTCGAGATGTTCCATTCATATATGGAACGCCAAGTAATTCTTCATGGTTTGAGAGATATTAATGTTTGAAGTTAGTAACCCTAGTTAGTGGGCTAAAACCCTATGGGGCTATGGCATGGAACTCATAACTATTATTTTTCATTGAATAGTAAATAAAATCCCTCCAACATTCTCTATAGAAGCCCCTCTCAACTCTATAAAAAGAAATCTCATATATCCTCCAAATGTAGGGATCGTCATACTTTCACTATAACTTCATTTCTGCGAAGTAATAGATTCTGAAATGAAAAATCATTTGGTTCACAATCTTGATGAACATCGTGACTAAATTTCAGATCTTGGTTCGCTATATTTTCGGAGATATGATCTATGGAAGTTAGGGTTTTTGTAAGCTGTTGAATTCCATCTCAAAGAAGTGACCTTGGGAAAATCATCATAACTCTCTCTTAGAGAAGAGGAATGGAATTCTATAAAAAGTGGCAGATAGTGCACGAATTGTATCCCTTTTTGTATCAATTTCAGAGCCAAAGGAGGACACAGTGACACGTGGTGTGTCGTACAAATTTTCGCTATTGAAATAATCCGTAATTAGGTCATTGGGAGAGATTGGGCATAACTTTGTCTTGAAGAATCCAAATCAGGTCAGACCTGTGGCATTGGGAAGAAGACTGAGAGGGCTTCTACAAGACTGAAGATCACATGTTGGGGAATTGAAATTGAAGAGATACATCAGATTAAATATCATGCTCCTAGAAGACAAGAAAAACTAGATCAAGTGTTGTCAAGGGGTGCAAAGGACCAGACTTTCTAGGGAAGAAAAGAGCAAGGTGTAGGAAAATGATGCAGCAGAGGTAAGCTATGGGTAAGTATCTTTTGTATATGCATGTTCATCTCTTAATTGCATTAGTTTCTTTGTATTCTAATTTTTTAATTTTTTCTATCGCTGACATATGTTATGCAGGATGAGGTAAGTTTTGTTATTATCATGTCATAGGTATTTCTTTAAAGACTTTTTGCAAGTATTATATATTCATCAAGAGAAGACTCAATGAAAATCTAATGTTTTGAAGAGTGAGAAAGGGTAGCATGAAAAGAGCAGCAATAAATTTGCAGAATAGAAACATGAAGTTCACCACATGAGGTCTTCAAGTGGGAAGCACTGTATACAATCATTTTGAAAGTATCATTGTACAAATTCATTGTAAAAGTTGTACAAGTGTCTATCTGCCAAGAGTTGAAGAGGTAGTGTTGGGAGGTCTAAGATCATCATTAGGTGGTTATGGCATAGTTGGGGTTATGGTCTAGTGTGTCTTCTTCTTCTACGTCATTATATATCATTGTAAAGTGGACCATTTTCCCTGGTACGAGAGTCCATTCTTCTTTTATTCTTCAATAGGGTGGTAGGCTGGTGCTAGGCTGGTGCATGAAGTCACTAATAGGTTCAAGCCTGTGAAAACTTCAGGGTGGTAGGGTGGTGCTAGGGTGAAATGTAGCCCATTGGGTGTTGGGGCATGCATTCAGTTGACTACTGAAGAATCTCAAGAATTGGAGCCTCCATCCAATGGGAGCTGGAGAAATGCTTTTCTAGAATTCTAGGAAGTTGTTGCTTTCATTTCAGTTGGGGTTGAAGATTAAAGAATTTATTAGAAATTAATTCAGTGGTTTTTGACCTAGAGGGGGTTTTCCGCCTAAAATATTTGTGCCTCTTGGGTTCTTTTATTTACTATTATTATTGCATAAACGTTAATAATAATTAAAGATTTAACTAATTCTCTGAAAATATTTAAAATTGCTAATTGCTAAGGAATATTGGTTCACCCCCCCTCTCAATATTTTCTAACAGTAGTTCGAGTAGCAACAACAGGAGGTGTTGGGAGCTATACATATGGGTTTGTGTGAGTTACAGATCCATGCATCACACATATAGACTAGCGCAACATCAACCAGTTGGGCGCCTAACACCTCAAAAGCCGCAAGGATGCTGCGTGCAAGGGATCCCTGAGAAACAGTGTCGCTGGATGGAACACTGAAAATAGAGACTGATGCTGACAGACCCACTGTCAGTGCCCTCAAGAGAGTTGGACTCAACCTAGCCACGCTTCCCAATGAGGCACTTTACCGTTTGCAAGATAGTGTGGTCATGGAACTTTGGGCCCATGAACAAGGCGTGTTGCAGGGGATCAGCGAAAAGAAGGTCAAAAAAGCCCAGATAACCATGTAGAGAGACTCCACCCTTGACCTTGTAAAAGACATTATAGACAAGAACCAATGCATTGCCACAGTCGTGGCTAAGGCGTGCAAGATCGTCCCAGAGCTAGGCATTCCTGAGGCTGAGCTGATAAATGTGAGGGTTCAGAAGCTCACTGCTAGAGGACTTGATGCACGAACTGAATTGGCAAAGGTTCAGCTAGAGATAAACCTCAAAATTGTAGAGTTGCAGTTGAAGGCCTAGCCTTCGACTCCACCAGAGATCATAGAGCAGCACTAGACCGCTATGAAAGACGCAGTAGTAGCAGTAGAGAGCACAGTGAAGGAATGCATGACAGTCTTCGATCAGTTGCTAGAGGTGGTCACTAGCCTGCAAGAAGATCCCATTGTGAAGAGGCTAGAAAAAGAAGTGTAGGAGATGCAGTAGCGCTACGAAAAAGTTAAAGAAACAACACATACTGTCACCATCATGTAGAGTTTAGCTAAGCTACAAGAGACCAAGGCTTTGAAAGAGCAAATAGATGCAGCTCAACACAAGGAAGCAGTGATGAAGGCTCACTTATAGGCTTGGTTGGATGAGGCCTATTTGATCATGGCTACAATTGAAGGCAAGCTGGCTAGTCTATAGAAGACATAGCAGAAGGTTCAGTCCGACAACACAATGCTAGCCACGAAGCAGGTGGTTGAGGAGATGAAGCAGGTGGCAGTGAAATATACCACCAAAATTGCAGCAGGCCAAGTCAAGCTAGGAGGTCTTCATAGCAAGATCATTGTGCCAGCTAAGTGACTCGAGGGTGACTCACCATGTTTGTGTTGGAGGCTTGTAGGGAATGGGTCCCCTGGGGTCAATTTTGGGGTTAAAAACCCAATTCTTGGGGTAGAAGGCCCAAAGTTTTTATAAATAAATGTAAAGTCTCCGCATTTTCTGATCACAGAGTGTGAAGATATCAAGAGTCAAAAAGGTTTTTTTTCCCTTAGTCTAGATAGGTTGTGTCAGTTTTAGAGATCTGCCCTTAGTATGTGGACCATGGGATTGTATAAAAAGGAGGTCTTAGAGGAGTCTAAGGGAAGAGGTAAGTGAAGTAGAAGTTTTTTATGAGTCTGTGAAGAGCTAAGAGCAAGATTCATAGCATAGGAAGATGCTCTACAACTGAGTTCACAGAGGCCAAGGGTAGAATTCCGCAGCTGAGTGTGCAGACCCTTGCAGCTGTGTGCACAGGGAAAATAGAGTCTGTATTGAAAATATGAATCATCAATAAAGAGAAGTATTCAGAAATTCAGAGAAGTATTTAGAAATTAGATTTATGTTATAATTCCAATTTGATGCGTGAATATATCTGTTTCTATTTGTTATTTGAATGCAAGTAAGAATATATTTTTACGCGAAGACAATCTTAATTGTATGATAAAGTTGGTGAACACTTCATATAATTTGGGAACTTATATAGTAGCATATTTGCAAAGGTGTGTAAAGTCCTGAATCATCATTTAGGGTTGTGCAAAGGACAACCATCTACCTTCGTGAGGGTTCTAAGAGATGGAGGAGAAAGTACATCGATAAGCCCTAAAGGCTTATCGATCTGCACGAAGGAAGGGTTTAAGGTATAAAACTAACATCACGACCATCTCAGGGTGCAGAAACTTGGTTCCTGCATCCCACCATACTGCTTCAAGTGAGACTTCGTTTGGCGCTCCATGGACTAATTCCAAAAGGGCCAATAGTGTAGGGATTTTCATGAATGACTAACGTTGAACCTCGGTCAGGGCCCATCAAGCCAACAAACCCATAACATGGATATTTTCTTTAGATATAACTCTTCATAAGTTTTTCATAGTTATGCCTTTGGTATTCTTTGACGAGATCAATATTCTTTGTCACGCTCATTACTATGGGCTAATACCATGGTAAGAATCCCTGGTATTTAGAATACCATGGTATAAAAACCATATGCTAATTTTCATCACTGAAATTGCATGCATAATCGAATTGGCTTAACAGAACCCGCATATAGCTCTTGAAATTCCAATTTTATCATACCTTTGGACTGATTCCTCTTAACTACCATGCATTTTGTCACATTTATAAACACAACTACCATGCATTCTGTCACACTTGTAAACACATCATGTTTATACATTTAACAAGCATATTTTCATCAAGAGACAACTTATCAAGTAGGATTCTATTTCATCAAATAGGTTGGCATCAAGTAAAACTCATTAGGTAGTTTTCCATTAGGGACAACACCTAATTCATAATGCCAACAATCTCCTATTATCAAACTTTTGATTCTGATCTTGTAAAACTTTGACCCATCATTCTGGAATTATTTTCCATAATTTTGTCACCTCTTAACTAACCTATGGATTCATCTCATTACCATATCCTTTTTCAGTTACTAGTGAGTTTCCAACAAGGACAACACATGCATCATAATGCCAACACAAACCACATCATCTCAAACCGTCCAAACATGTTGTATCATTTAAAATTTGTAATTCCTCTCAATCATGGGCTCTTTCTAGTTGTGTAGCCCTAGAAATGGATAAATTTTACTTCTCCTTGCGCTTTCCCAGTTAACGTGGTCACCTTCTACCCTAGAGAGCACGCTAACACGTGCATCTCACTTGGGAAGGGCATGTTAACATGATATTTTGACCTTGGTGACCATGTTATCTAGCCAAAACATATAGGGCAAGCTTAAAAACTAAAAATAAACTATAAAAATTAAAAGTTAAGGAATCAAATGCTAGCTCAGGTACAATTCGCTTACCTAGAGATGATGGGAAGTAGAATGGTTTCTTGTAACACCCTCCTCCCACATCCACCCAAGCATTCGACCAACCACATTAAAAATATGACGTGATTCCACTATGATATGATTCAACCTCCTCAGTCACATTAAGGAAGTGGAACCGATGGAAACACACCATACTGACATTCAACATCAACATTATGACCCTCAGGAACCAATCCAACATTTCTGCCAACCAGCCCCTGGATCCCACTAAGAGTTTTGACCACTTGACCTCTGGACGATCTCACAGGCCTACAAGGCAGTGTCCAAGGATTTTTTTTCATAGTGTTGTACCAGCATCCTCGGGATTTGACCCATTTTTTCAGTCCTAGAGCCCGGGTCACTACCTAGAATGGAATGGCATCTTCAGAATAGTAAGATATCAGGGAAATGGCAGTGGAAAAGAAATTACTTGAATAAGACCTTGACTAGACCCCTAGTAGAAATGACAGGCATTTCATCAAACATATCACAAATATGTAATCTACAAGTGTAAATAAGAGATCTAAGAATAGGGGTCTCGTAATTAGTTGAGAATCGCTAAGGGACATTGATGCCTCAACACATTGACTACGATTTCATCCATTAGGTCATCGGTACATTGTTCATTCATTTACAAGTAAAAACATGATGAGCACCATACATAGCTATTGTCATAAAACACATATGTAACCAACATAATAGCAACATAAATACCAATGAAATCACAACCATGTGTTCCACATATAGACCATTATAATACTCATAGAAATACAAGGAGAAATAACCTCATATTGATAAGTAAAATCCAAACTTGGGATCAGACTTCCATGTTCCACCCAACTGTAGAATGGCTGAGCCAAATCTCTCCTCAACCATTCACCCTCGTGCTATATTCCAAGCATGAATTGTTATCTCATAAAACACATCAATCAAAAACCATCCAGGTCTTCTAGAGGCCATCCACCTCATCCCATCAAACAATGATTCCACCTCATGGTCAAACATCACAAAACCATCATCAGGTTGGTCTCTATCCAAGCCTTCCAGGGCTCAAGAGTGTTTGTTCCAACCCAGGCTCTAGGACTAGTAACTCAACCCATAATTGTTGCTAGGATTCAGAGTGTTTGTCCAACCAAGGCTACGAGACTAGTAACTCAACCCAAGTTGTTACAGGGCTTAAGAGAATTTGTCCAACCAAGGCTACAGGAACTAGTAACTCAAACCAAGCTAAGGAAGCAAGAGAACGAACCAAAACAAAACAATGAAATAAACCCACAATATCCATGGCTATATAGGAAATGGAAAGGCTAGGAAATCCACTGTTAATCTAGGAAATCCTTAATGCCAGTCACAGATCATGACCAATCATCCACAGGAATATGCCATGCATGCCGAAACTAGCGAGGAAAATGTACATGCAACTTGGTACCTAAATGAAAATCTCGTTGTAGCTACTGATACTAGTGTCCTCTTGCACTTTCCTTCTCTTCCTTTGCCTTCTTGCTCCAAAATCCAAGTATGCCACACCATCCAAGAGTGATCCAAGAAAACTCTAAGTATCCAACAGTATGATAGAGAGAGAATAATGAGAGAGATCCAACACTCAATTGGAAAAAGGTTACCAACTAACCCTCAGAAGCCTTTTTATGAATGAGGCCTCTATTTTCTCCATTTTCCATTATTTTCCTTCATTTCTCTCCTTACATGCAATACGTGACCTTTCACCTCCCTTTTCTCCTAATTTCCATTATTTTCATAAATAAATGTGGCAAAATTGTCATTTTACCTTTTCAAAGCCTTAGCCATTGCCCTTCCCAATTTCCTTATCCATTAATCAATCACAAGTGACCCCCATCACTAGGAGTTTTCCCAACATTCATCTTCGAATAAGTGTCCCATCAACAATGGTTATTATTTTTCCTTTATTGTCTTTTATTACATGGAATTTTCACCAGGGTTGTTACAAAACCCTCCCCCTTGGGGGAACACTATCATCAGTGTTCAACAACACCTATAACCACAAAATTGTTCTAAGAAAATTTATATTGTCGATGGAGCTTTATAACTTAGCTCAATACAGTATTCTCAATCATAAAACTACTGAGTGCTATGGGGTAAATTGCATGGTGTATGGAGAATGAAAATACCCTCAAAGGTCTTCTCAGGACCTTTGAAAGACTGTAAGATTATCTGCAGATGTTATGAAGTTATACATATGTTCATAAACAATTATCAAACTATCAAAGTATGAAAAGGGGATTACCTCAAGTGTCCTTCTAGATTTTTTTGGAGAACACAGTGTAGCCAAGCGAAACTCCCTCAAAGTCGTCTCCAAATCAAGTCCTTCACAAAGGAAAGACAAGTGGAATCATAGTATACAACTTTGAAAACTAATATATGAATACATAAAGAACATATAATTGCATACAACTAAGCTACTCATACAAACAAGTATCGAATAAAAAACTTAATGCACGATAGTATCGGCACCATAGAGTAGGTAGCACAACTACAGTTCTATATTAATAATGAAAGAGTGATTACAACCATATATTGCATCAGTCCTCCTTTTCCCCTTCAGCTTCTCTCTCTCTCTCCCTTCTTGCCAACTTCTTTAGATATGAGACAGTTCTCAACAGTTAAGTAGGCTATCCTTTCAAATGCTATGACCTTTTTCACAGTGATCCTCGCTTTGCTTATATAGAAATTGAGTTAGGGTTACCAAGTTCCTCATGGAGTTCACTAGGGCAAAAGCAATGAACTTTCTCTGATTTTCAGCTCTTTCCCATTTGCCTCCTTCGTTCAGATTAGAATTTCTCCAAATAGGTTGATTTTAGATGTTTCCTTGCTTTTCTTGAGTGATTTTAGGAATAAATATCTAGATATTTGTGAGTCAATTCATTCCTTTGACCCTTGGAACTGCATCTAGTTTCACTAATGTTGTCCCCTACCTAACAACTTGAGTTAGCAAGGTCACTAACGCACTCTTAGGCTTGGTAACAAGCTTTATAAAGCAGGTTTTCAGTGTGCAACCAATGTTAGTGTGGAATTAAGGCCTGTAATTGTGGTCTTTGCTTCAGTAATCATGTCTTTCCCCTCTAAGTTGATGAGATCAATTTTTTGTATAACAGATGTCCCCTAAAGTATGAGATCAGAGGCTGCGACGATGGCCGAAATTCTTTAGTATAACTGTAGTTTTCCCTTTCAAAAAGAGAGAGAAGATCGAAGCTTCAGGCGGTAATGGAAACCTGATACAACACATATATATAAAAATGCTAAAATCATGTCCTGAGTAGGTAATTCCCATGCTCAGTAGCTATGTCAGAGGGATTTTCTCCAAAGAGATATGACGATACTAACCACCGATAAGTGTAATGTAGATCCAGTGTCATAATAGAATCATCCTGACACAGTTGTCTCCAAAAAACAATACCTATAGCTTGGTAGAGGAAACAAGGCTAAATGATGCAAGCCTCTACCCAAGGTCTTGATTTCCGCTTCACCAAATAGCATAGATTGATACATGCGAATATATGCATTGACGTCTAACATGCACGAAATCATCTGATTACCAGTCAATAATGGAGACCGTTAACAGATGCGAGGAAGGCCACCGATAATGGTGATGGTATCCAAGATGCACAATACAAACTAACAAGTGCGAAAGATGTCTTTGTCATCGAACACTCGTAGAATCGCTTAACCAAGAGCCAATAATGACAACCGCTAATCAAACACAAGGTAACCTACCACTAATGTCTACAAGTACCAAGGCACTAAATGTGTTTATGGGTTATCTTCCTAGATAGATTGTTGAAGTCAATAGGAAAAAACTTGTCAAAAGGTAGGGAATAATGTGTCCTACATCAGTCGACATGAAACTGGACAAGAATGATTTGTTTTTTGAGGAATCTTTTGAGCATTTGGGTCTAAAAAATAGAGGGCATGATGAAAGAATATGCCTGATGGGTTAATGGAGGAAATGAAAGGTTAACCCTTGAACAATAGAAGGCACAACAATGGTTTTCACCATGCAGCACTAGACTCATGAACACTACAGAGTGTTAGGATACAGAGATGCAATTACATCAGGTTATTTAGGCTAAAATCATAAGATGGTAGGATTCATATTTGAGAGGTTGTCAAAAGGAAGTTTTATGTGAAGGAATGCCATGTTCAAGGTACCAAACCACGCTTTCTAATACGAAATATAGTTGTACTGTCCAATTTCCCCTTCTGATTAGTTTAATGAGTCAAGACAGGTAAAATCATCGATCTTTTCATTTTTAAGGAGTCTGAAAAGGACTGCAAAAAGAGCGACTCTCTACCCTATCTGATTAGTTTAATGAGTCCAAACAGGAAAATTGGTCAATTTTTTCATGTTTTAAGAGTCTGAAAAGTATCATAAAAAGAGTGAGTCTATATCTTGTCTATGTAATTTAGAGATTCTAGACTAGACAACTCGGTGGTCTTTTCATATTTAGAGAGTCTGAAAAGATCATAAAGAGCAACTCCATGGTGGTCCCTTTGTCATAATTGTTAACCGGGTGTGACAAAAGGTTAATAGTATACCCGGATCAGTTACTTTTCCATAAGTTATATATTGAATCTAGATAAAGAGAAACCTATGCTCAATAGATATCGACCTCATTTTGTTATGAGTATGAGGAGACAGACTAAACTCGTTTTTCATCTTGAATTTTTAATGAGTCATGCGACGTCAAACTCAAGACCTTCATCAAATTTTAACGAGTCAAATGAAGGAAACTCAGGGTATATTCTTCAATTTAGTGAGCGAGGAAAAAGAGGTAAAAGAACTGGTTATTCCTCCTTCGATGATTTAACGAGCCTGAAGGAAAGGAAAAACTTGGGGATTTTTGGATTTAAGAGTGAGAAATGGTCCCAAAAAAGAAAGTGCTCTTGTTGCTGTTGTATATTTTTAACAATCCCGGTAACAAAAAATTAGGATTTTTTAGTTTAACGAGCGAGAAAAGTACCTAAAAGAACGTTCCGATCATCTTTATAAAGTTTAGCAATCCTAAAGACAAAACTCGAGAATTTTTCAATTTAACAAGTAAGAAAAAGTGCCTAAAAAGAATGCTTGATTGGTCTTTTTCAATTTAATGAGCTGGAAAATGATCAAAAAATAGTTGCTCAGACCATCGTCGCATATGTTTAACGACCTTGATGATGAAAAATCAGAGATGTTTCTATTTTTTAAGAGAAATAAAATATTTCAAAAAGTGCTCTATCTTCTTTGTAGTAGTTTAACGAGCCTAAAGAAGTAGACACGAGGTTTTTGGAATTTAACAAGCAAGAAAAATAATAGAAAAAGAATGCTCGGTCTTCCTTGATATCATGCTTGACAATAGAAGGGTTTATGCCATGCATTGCCTCATAATATCAAGGAAAAAAATTGTGGAAGTCCCTAAACGTGTAGGTGAAGCTCACAATCTCCTTAGGATTATGATTGGCTCCAATTTGTATGTTTTCCATGAACCTGTCATGACAGAAATATCGATGAGCAATGTTTTTGAAATATTTCCCATGTTTCCTTCTGAGTCCAAAGAATGGGTAGTCATATATGGTGAGGAAACTATTTCTGGTGCGTCAGGTGACAGGATTTGAAGAGGCATCATGTCCAAATTAGATAACAAAACACAATGGTGTGAGTTGTCCCAAGGTTGCTATTCTAAACTCGTGATCTCTCTAATAGCTTCATCCATAGGTAGGACTTGATTGAGTGGATAGAAAGAAGGAGCATTTATGGGAGGGGTAGTAGTACCATTAGCTGAAACCAAAGTGACCGGAGATTCGAATGCAAATTGAATGGCTTGGTAGGCCAATTTAGCTGGTGATAGCGGAATTTTTTCTCCATATGTGTCAATGTCTGAAGGATCCAGTAGGATCCTTGGATCGGTCTATTTATGAGGAATAGATGAAATCATGTTGACTAATTATGGAACGTTGGGTGACTGAAGAGGGAAACAAACCATGAGGGAAGAAGCCTTAAATAGACAGGTACCGAAACTGACATAAGAGTTAGGCACTCCACCTACTAAGGGTACAGAGCTGCTAGGTAACAAAGAGTAATCTGGGGTGCAAAAGGACAACTGGTCTACTATGGCTATCTTTCCATCGAAGGGAAAGAGGATGATACAGAAGACCGAAGACACAACAACGTTCATGGCATAAGTCCAAGTGTGACCCAAAAGTAGATTATAGTCGAGTTTATGATCCATGACTTCAATATCTACCGTTACTAGTTTCCCACTCAAGGTGATGGGATAGCTATCTAGGTAACCTCTTGTGATGAAGGTATGGTCGTCAAAAGCTTTAAGGGAGTTCAACAGTGGGGATAGAGTTGGAGAACCCAAGCCAAGCCAACATGAAGCCGACTTAATGTAGGTAGAAGAACCTTCGTTGATGATAGTTCTGTGTATACCTTTACCATTCCAAGTTATATGCACCTAGAATGCAAGCTGGTGAGAAATGGGAGGTTTACACTTGTCCATGTTGAAAATAGAAAGCATGGAATCCTCTGGGTCAATACCACCAATAGCCAAAAGCAAAGCTTTCCGTTGTGTTGGGCATGTTTGTAATACTTCGAGTGCCAACATAGTCCATGGAACTTGCACCAAATCTTCTACATTGTTGTAATTTTGGGTAGCATGTGCAGATGTATTGTGCATTGTGCATCAAAGTGCCCATTTTGTGGGTCAAATTACAAGGTCCACAACCAGCCCTTCGATATTCAAATCATTAAGTGACGGTGGGTTTAGACTTGAGGAAGGTTTCACTGCATGAGCAATGGGAGCTCCATAAGATTTGGCTCTTATGGCGAGTTCTACCATTTCAAATGTGAAAATGGTAGATGATCCTTCACCAACTGAAGGATGTTGTGAACCATCGTTGCCCCCTTGTGAGGGTTAAGGTTAGTTTCCAATAAGGTTTTTCTACTGTTGAGCGGGGAAAGGATTTTTTAGGACAGCAAGGGTCTAGCCAGTATCCTTTCTAGCATGTATTTTGTGCATTCCTAATGACACATATAGTGATAGGTCATATGGTCTTCAGCACAAATTTTGTAAGGAAATGTGGTGGGTTTATCCTTTCCATCATCAATAAGTGCAACAACCTTCTTCTTTTGGGTTTGGCTACTTTGTTGATTTCTCCTCAGAAGGAGTAGTCTTTTTCATATTCTTCTTTTTCTTACCACTGAGATTTTGTGTAGACTACACAGAGTTTATCTCAGTGGTAGGAAGAGCAGTCGATTTGGTAGTAGTGGAATCATTGGGGTTGCCAGTAGCATTGGGGATTATGTCGTAAAAAGTGCCAGATTGTGAATATATCAAATCTAACTGTTGGGCACAATGTATGGATTGGTCTTTTGTGACCACACCACTTAGAGCGACATCTCTAGCGATTTGTGGAAGTAAGGACCTGCAGAACTAGTCCATTAAGAGAAAGCTTGGGAGGGGAGATTTGACTAACCTCCGCCTATGTCTCCATTCATGTATATGATCAGAGATGTGGG
The DNA here is from genome assembly GCA_000404065.3 of Pinus taeda. Classification (NCBI taxonomy): domain Eukaryota; kingdom Viridiplantae; phylum Streptophyta; class Pinopsida; order Pinales; family Pinaceae; genus Pinus; species Pinus taeda. The sequence continues at coordinate 41,422 of APFE030034382.1, forward strand.
TGGAAATATCCTGATGAAATGAAGTGAGGAGCTCTGTCCCAGTCTCATAGCGGATGGGTAGCTAGAAGTACTTTAGGAATTCCATCACTAAAGCATCAAAGGTGTTTACTGATGCGTGTGGTAACTCAATATACCATTTAGTTGCATTTCCAGTGAGGGTGTGGGGAAAAAGACATAACCAGACACTATCATCCACCATAGAGTTTGAAACACACCAAAGATGGTAGGTGGTGATATGGGTGCCCACATCCTCCCCTTGCTTTCCATCGAACTTTGGGATGTTCATTGGTATCTTATGCAGCATCAGCGACCATTGTAAGTTGTGATAGATGGGGTCATTTGTCAGCTTGTATAAGTCGGGTATATCCAACATTGCCAAGAAAGGTAGAGAGTTTGGTGCCCCCGACTCGGACCATGGTGATGACAGAGGACTTGAGGAGCTTTGCGCTCCTCCCATCGTTTGGTTCCCAATGTTATACATGGGTTGCGCTGTCTAGCAGTTGCTTTGAGATATGGTGTTGTAGAGTGTATTTCCATGAGGATTTTGATAATGGGGTATAGAATTTCCCTTAGGATAAGCAGTAACCCCTTGAGTCATTTGAATATGTGAGTAGGGTGCCCCCATGGATTGGTAGGGAATCCCTAGAGTATTCTCGCCCGACACAGAACTAACCATTTGTCCTTGATTGATAGAGGGAATGCTCATGTCAATTAGCCGTTGACCATGCATGTCTAAGAATGGAGGGGGAATTGTTACGTTCCCCACTGGCATGTGCATAGTGGGAACCCCCTAGGTAAATGGATCTGGGGGTTTTAACTATACAACGGCAGCCAACCATTTTTTTGATAGACGAGAATTGCGCCCATAGTGCCATATATAACATTATAGGGAGTGTTGTATGTGGCACTTTTCGATGGTATGTTTTTTGACATGAAAGGAGTAGAAACTAGCATCGGTTGGGTCCTTCTCATAGAGGGTGTCATGTGAGTGGTTGTACCTAGCACAAATGGGATAGCGAGGTTCGCCATCGATCGTGTTGTGATGACTGTTGACTGGGGAAGTGGTGGAGGACTTAAAGCATCCCCAATGTTCCACGACCCATTAGTCATCGATAGGATAGATGGAAATTTTCCAACTACTGAAGCAGGAAGTACAAGTACCACGATAGCCAAGACAGGTTCTAACGGATTCGTGAGAAGAGGGTTAAAGGGAGGAAGGAATCCTTTGCTAAAGAAATCCTCCGACAAACTTGAATCATTGGTTGTCCAAACAGATCCCACGTGAGATATAGGAGACTGATCCCCCAAAGATGGGGAATCCAGTTCAGTGGAACTCGGTGGATCTTCCACAATGAGTGGAGGAAGTCCTAACAATCGTCTAGATTGACGACGAGGGCCGAATGTAGCCAAGGTGACCATTAATTTTTATCAATAAATTTTATCGTGATATTTGTTAAAGCCTCAAAATTATAACACATCGGTGCCTAAAAATATAAAAAATACACTAAATGGATCAATCAACAAACAAAGGGAAATTGCCATGTCTGATAAGTACTGATCACTAGAGATGAAACCGAGTATCTCAATGAATAATAGAGAGGGATGGCTAGATGTATAGTTACGGTTGCTCTAGAGCTTCACCTGGACCTCAAATTGAGGGGCCAAGTACTCTCGTGAAGATGAGTACTCTCCCAAAAACTAGAGACAAAGTAGATCCATCCGTGTTAAGTACTATGATAGCTTGTCCTAGTCACCTTAGGTAAGTCACTAAAAGTTTGGCCACTAAAGATACCTCATATCACAAACACCACCAGGGGGGACATAGTTGTAGATAGAACGTTGTGTGGGCAGGATACTTGAGTCCCCAACTCAGTTCCAAAATCCCTGAAGGGATCCCAAATACATAGAATACCCAAAGGATTTATAAGAGAAGGCGGGCTACCTTCACTTACAGTCCAATGTTGTCTCTTATTTTTCTCTGCTTTTACTGGAGTGGTCTCAGTAGTATAAGTGCAGAAGGAATCTTTTCTCTCTTTTAATGACACTAGTTTCATTTTTCGACCTTGGGAAGTTTACTCACACTGCCTAGCCCAAGATCCTAGCCTACACTAATGTTTGTTTTCTCAATAAAGAGTTACTGATTGACTTTAGGTAAATTTATGTGTACTTGATTAATGTATTCAGTAGGGGAGTTGACGTATGAAATGTGATGAGACTTTAACTCAATAAATCATGCACAAAACAATGCTTTGAAAAAATTTTAATTCGATGAAAACAAGTTGTGTTCTACATACTCATATTTTTCACATATTCATATTTTTTCCATGCATCTTTTAGTCATTTAGCACTTGCATAACTGGAAGACTTTTTTCTGATGTTTCTTAAAAACTACTTGAAACCAAAATAAAGCAACTTTATAACTAGTTAAACAAAAGGATGAATCAAAATTATGAGTCATTCTTTCAGAAAAAATTCTTTTGAGAAATAAAAACAAAACTTTTTTCCTAAAAATAAATTTCTAGGACACCTATCTTGCTGACAAAATGTAGTTACAGATCTTATTTCAATCCATGAGAAGGCTTCCTATCCCTTTTGGCTTCTAGACACAGCTAAAAATCAAACTTTTGGGAGACTAACGCTTTGTAACAGTGGTTACAGAGAGTTAATTGGTCCACTAACGCTCCCTATGAACAGGCACATTGATTTATAAAGCTTTGTGTAGCTTGCTAACCTGCATTAGTGTGGGAAATCAGTCAAGAAGAGGGCTTTCAAGATCAAATTAAGAGATGAATGTATGTAAGCAAGATGCAACAAGATTCTTGGTGGGTTAGAAAAGGATTGCAGAAGTATATGGAGCTCTTAGAAGGACGAGAGAACTGAGAAGAGTGTGGGTAAACTGAGAACTAGATGTATAGTCCCCATTAGAGTCGTCAATTCTACTATGGGGTAAAATTAATGGTGTAAGGAGAATGAAAATACCCTCAAAGGTCTTCTTGAGACCTTTGACAAACTGTAAGATTATCTACAGATGTTACGAAGTTTTTACACATGTTCATAAACAATTATCATCTATCAAAGTATGGAAAGGGGATTACCTCAAGTATCCTTCTAGATCTGTTTGGAGATCACAATGCAGCCAAGCGGTACTCCCTCAAAGCCAGCTCCAAATCAAGTCCTGCACAAAGGAAAGACAAGTGGAATCATAGTATACAACTTTGAAAACTAATATATGAATACATAAAGAACATATAATTACATACAACTAAGATACTCATACAAACAAGAATCGAATAAACAACTTAATGAATGATAGTATTGACACCATAGAGTAAGCAACACAGCTACAATTCTGTATTAATAATGAAAGATTGATTACAACCATCTATTGCATCTGTCTTCCTTTGTCCCTTCAGATTCTCTCTCTCTCCCTTCTTGCCAACTTCTTTAGCTATGAGACAGTTCTCAACAGTTAAGTAGGCTATCCTTTCAAATGCTCTGACCCTTTTCACAATGACCCTCACCTTTCTTATATAGCAATTAACTTAGGGTTGCCAAGTTCCTGATGGAGTTCACTAGGGAAAAAGCAATGAACTTGCCCTGGTTTTCAGCTCTTTCCCATTTGTCTCCTTCGTTCAGATTAGAATTTCTCCAAATAGTTCAATTTTGGATGTTTCCTTGCTTTTCTTGAGTAATTTTAGGAACAAATATCTAGATATTTGCGAGTCAATTCATTCCTTTGACCCTTGGAAATGCATCTAGTTTCACTAACACTATCCCTTGCCGAACAACTTGAGTTAGCAGGGTCACTAACGCACTCTTAGGCTTGGTAACAAGCTTTATAAAGCAGGTTTTCAGTGTGAAACCAATGTTAGTGTGGAATCAAGGCTTGTAATTGTGGTCTTTGCTTCAATCATCATGTCTTTCCCCTCTGAGTTGACGAGGAGTTAAATTTGTTGTATAACACTAAGAAGCAAAGCAACATGAAAACATAACAACATAACATCATAATTACATGACATCCATGTTGGCATTATGGGGCCTGACTCAGGTTCAACATTGGTTAGCCAAACAAATCCCTACACTACTGGCCCTTTCGGCATCAGCCCGTAGAGCCTAGACCAAAGTCTCATCCGAAGCAGTATGGGGGGATGCTAGAACCCAGTTTCCACACCCTGAGATGGTTTTGATTTCGGTTTATACCCTCTGTTACTACTTTCACGTAGGTCACTATTCTTTAGGGCTCTGTCAATCTAACCCTTTATTCCGCCCTTCAGTACCTCTACGAAGGTGTACGATTGACCTTCGCATAACCCTAACCTGTGGTCTAGGTACTTTCATGCTGCTATGACAATGTATTGTATAGGTTCCCAAGTTATCTTAAACGTTTTACTTATCTTACTAAACAATCACAGTTAGTGCCATGTAAACTGATATTCTTACTTGTGTTCAATTAACCAATATAATCACATCTATTCGGGTATGACATAAACATTGTAAATTAAATCCAAAATTAAATATAACTAGATGCATTAACAGGAAATAAATACACATAATTTGTAGAATACATCTCTTTATTTATATCTTCAGTTTAATACAGACTCTATCCGCCTTGTGCGCACAGTTGAAGGGGTCCGTGCAATTAGCTGCAGACTTCCACCCTAGGCCTCTGTGCACTCAACTACAGAGCCTCTACCTACACTAAGACTCAAAACATTTGGACTTCTCTACCAAGACTCCAGAACTTGTTTACTTCTAACTTCCTCAAAAACTACTTAAAGCTTACTTACTTTGCTCCTTTTATACAATCCCATGGTCTACAGACCATGGGTGGATCTTTACAGCCGAATTTTCACTTTTCAAAATAAGGGCAGACAACCCTTTTTGACTTTTGACACCTTCACGCTCCGCAACCACAAAATGTGGATACTTTACAACTTTATTTGTCCCAAAACATGGGATTTTAGCCCCAAAACTATCCTTAGGGGAACTCGTTCCCAACAATACATGATTGTTATTGGAGCTTTATAACATAGGTCATGGTGGTATTTACATACATATACACATGTACATATAGCGACATCACTAATAAATATACCAAAGCATATATCGAGACATATACCAAAACACCACACCAAAACTGCTTTGCCTCAACCAACAAACAAGGAAGGATACATAGCCCGCATCTGATTCGCCATCTCCCATGTAGCTTCATTAGGCCCTATGTGCTTCCACTACACTTGAACTTTCTCTATTGCTTGATTCCAGAGCATGAGCACCTTTTTCTACAATATACACTAAGGCTCTGGTTGGATTTCTCCATTTGGTTCCACTTGCAATATAGACTAGTCAATCACATGATTAACATCTCTAACCTACTTCTTAAGAAATGGCACATGGAAATCATCATAGACTTTCACTATCAGAGGTTGTGCAAGTTGATAGGCTACTGGCTAAATCCTCTCAATAATGTTGAAGGGTCCACAAAACCATGGTGCCAGCTTGGCACATGATCCAATCTGTAAGGAGCTCTTTTTTGGTTTGATGTGCATGTACACATGTTCCCCAACCTAGAACTCCTTGAACAACATGTTCCAATATGAATAGATCTTCTGCCTATCTTGTGTTTCCTTTAGATTTTTCTTGATCACCCGCATTTCCTATCCACGTCTTCCAACATGTTTGGTCCAATCAACACCCTATTAACTAGATCACTCCAACTGATAGGAGTATTGCAACTCCATCCATACAATCCCTCAAAGGGACTCATCTTCAAATATTCCTAATACTCATTGTTGTAAGAAAACTCTACCAATGGAAGGTATTCTTCCCAATGTCATTGTTGATGCATCACATACATCCTCAACATGTCCTCCAATATCCTGTTGAGCCCCTTTGCCTGTCCATCTTTCCAAGGATGATAAGTTGTATTGAAGGCCAACTTTGTGCCCAAACATACAAAAAAATCCTTAAAAAACTTGAAAGTGGACTTTTCATCCCTATCTGGCATGATATTCTTTGAAACACTATGCAATATGACTACATATCTAATCCGTACTTGTGCTACATCACTAGCTGAGAATGTAGACTTCACTGAAATGAAATCTGAAACCTTTTTCAACCTGTCCACTAAAGCCATGATGGAATCATGATGTCTCATTATCCTCAGCAAACCTGTGATGAAGTCCATGGAAATGGCCTCCTATTTTCTCTCTGGAATCGCAATCGGTTGTAGCAGTCCACCTGAATGCTTACACTTTGCCTTCACACCTTGACACTTAAAACATCTAGCCACAAACTCTACTACATCCCTCGTCAAGTTTGGCCAATAATAAAAATTATTTGCTGCAGTCAATATCTTCTGATAACCTGGGTGACCCAAATATGGTTTCGCATGAAATTCCCTCAATATCACCTTCTTAAGCTCACTGCTATCTGGAACATATATCTTGTCTCTGAATCTAAAAAATCCATCCATTGTAAGACAATAATCCGCATCATGTGCACCTGCACCTGTACCTATACCTATATTGTTGCATGTACCTGTACCTATACTAGTACTCTGTTGCAACCTGTCCATAATCTCCATATATCTGACATCTTGTTGACCTTCCTGGAATATCCTATCCTATAAGTCTATCCCATAGAAACTCATAGTTGTTAAGTGATTTACATGTATCCCCCTGCTAAGAACATATGCCACCTTGTTCTCTTTACCTTTCATATATCTAATCTCAAAGTTGAACTCACCAGTTGTAGCCAACCACTGAGCCTATCTACCATTCAAATTTGGTTCATCAAACAGATACTACAAACCATGGTGATCACTCATCAATGTAAACCTCCTACCCAGAAGATATTGTCTCCACATCTGCAAAGAATGTATAATCACTTCCATCTCAAGAACATGCATGAGATAGTTTTGTTTGTGCTTATTTAGTTTCCACGAGTCATATCATACAACCTGTCCTTCCTACATAAGGACTCCACTAAGTCATTTATTTCAACCATGTGTACATACTACAAACTCTTTGTCCTGATCTGTAATCTTTAACGCTAGTGCATTTGTCAACAACTGCTTAAGCTACTGAAAACTAGCCTCACACTTATCAGTCCATTCGAACTTCTTACCATTCCTCTGCAATGATGTGATAGGATAAGTAATCTCTGAGAAGTTCATGATGAACCTTTGGTAGTAACCTGCCAACCACATGAAATACCTCACCTCATATACATTCTTAGGAGCTACCCACTCCATGATGGCACTTATCTATTATGGATCTATGGAAATTCCCTCCTTAGTGACAACATGTCCGAAGTAATTTACCTCAATCTGAAAGAAACTACACTTGTTAAGCTTAGCATAAAAATCATGTTATCTCAACAATCTCAAAACTGTTGCTAAATGTTCAATATGTTGTTCCTCATTTTTAGAATATACCAATATGTCATCAATGAAAAAAATAACAAACTTATCCAAATAGGGGTGCAGCACACTATTCATCAAGCACATAAATTTAGCTAGAGAATTAGTCAAACTGAATGGAACTACAACAAACTCATAATGCCCATACCTGGTCTGGAAAGTTGTCTTGTAAATGTCCTCCTCTTTGATGCATACCTGATGATATATAGATCCCAGATCAATCTTTGAGAACATTACTACTCCCTTCAACTGATCAAACAAGTCATGAATCCTTAGCAACAGACAGTTGTTCTTGATGGTCACTTTGTTCAACTTCATGTGGTTAATGCATAAGCTGAGAGTACCATATTTCTTCTTCACAAAAAATAATGGTGCACCCCATGGCGATACACTTGGTCTAATGTATTCCTTGTCCAACATTTCCTTCAACCCCAGCTTCAATTGTACCAACTCAGGTGTTCTCATCATGTAAGGTGATCTTGATGCTAGAGCTCCCCCTAGCACCAACTCAATAGAAAAGTCTACTTCCCTATCAAGTGGAAGATTTGTAATTTCCTCAGGAAATAAATCCTTGAACTACTATAAGACTGGGTACATGCTCAACACATCATCATCCTCAACTTCCTTACCTTTGTCATTAGAAATGTGCATTTTGAATAACACACACCCATTCCTATGGTTGCACTTGCTTGCATAGTTGTTACCATCCTAGCTGATGAGGATTTCTTCTTTCCTTGCAAGACTCTTGGTTACTCATTGTTATTCACACATTCAATTTATTTGTCATAACAATCTACCTTGGTTCTGTTAGTGTCAGCCTTTGAAAGCCTTCCATCAGTGATCAAATATGCTCTTACAAAGTGGTTTTAGGATGTCAAAGTCAAATTTTGTCATTTCAGTGATTCTTCAAGTAAAATTTGGTCACTAGGTATTAGGTCTAGGGCTTGTTTTCACTCCTTTCAAAGTTGTACAAATGTCGGTCCATGTCACCATTCAGAATGTACCATCATTCAGAGAGTTGTCATCATCATTTCAAGTTCCCATGGGTCATTTTACACCTTGTTCGTGCTTCAGTTGTACTTGGGTAAGCCTTATTTCCCTCTCCTAGGGTTTTGAAGGTAATTTTTCTTTGATGGTCAAATCATCAACAAAATTTGTGTCATGTTGTTCATACACCTTCCCCTATCCTTGATATACCTTCTTAAATGCTTCCCATCACTCATGTCCCTCAAATTCATCATTTTCCCAAAAACCCTAGTTTATTGCTACAATTTGAGAATTTTCTAGGCTAAGCCTATGTTTTTCCATTTTGGACCCCTTCCCCTCACTCAATATTTGAAATTCCACTTTCCACTACCTCCTAACATCCCTCCCTACGTCCTAAAATTTTCTCAAGAATTTAGAAGCCCCTCATCCCCTTCATTTCTACAAATCCCATGTTCCACATATCAGGATAGTTTTTCTTCAAACTATGTTTTTGAGCAAGAAAAGATGAATTTGAAAAAAGAGAGAGAGGTTTCTATCCATCCTTGACCCAAGAAGAAAAACCTCTTTCAGGTTTTACACAGGTTCAGGATTGGGAGAAATGTTGAAAACATCATTGGCCTTAGGAGGATTAATGCACTTCTGGAGTGATCTTGGGAAAATCAAGATTTCACCTAGCTGAGATATTCAAATGACTGGATTTGTGACTTAAATGATATCTAGAAAGAGATAGATTTCCGATGAGATATCATGCGCTCAATTTGGAGTTGAGTAAGACTTTCAAAAGTTGACTACAATATCACTCTGCATTTAGGCAGCCCCATTTTGCACATTTTGACCAGTCTTGGGCAATTTGACTTTTGATAGAGCAAATGAACCCCAAATTGAAAAATTCAAGTTTTTTTGGAAGGTAGACTCAATAAAATTTCCAACAAGTTATTACACACCCAATTTGGACACCAGGAAGGCCTTAAAACATCATTTGCAAAAAGGTGTTGTGCATTAGGGAGGCACTGCGCATCAAAGGGTTGGCGTTGCACATTAGAGGAGCACTGTGCATCATACAGTTTTTGCTAGTGTTAAATTACACTGGTTTTGTGCATCAGGGAGGAACTGTTCATTGGCCAGTGAGACTTCAAAACCAAACAAATTCACCTCAAATTCTCTCAAATGCTTCATTTTCCTTCTTAACAAGTAAGTACACTCACTTTGGAGCCTAGATAGGGTTTTTTTATGTTTAGTTCATGATTTTTTCTTCCTAAAGCTCAAACCCTAGCTTGCCTCTATACTCTATTTCACATCATTGTAAAACCACAATCTCTTGTCCCTTTTCCCAACTCCCCTAGCACTAAAACTACCCCTTGATTCTATTGTCCATTTCCCCTATTTCCCTAAGAAACTAATCCCCTTTATCAAACCCTAAGTCCCTCATCCATCAAAGCCCTAACTCCCAAATCCTTCCCTTCATCCCCCTACCTCATCTCATTACTATTGTTCCATTTACAAAATCTCTTCATACTCATATTTGTTCCCAACTATTATCTATTCACCATATCATCACCACATTATCCCATAAAGACAAACATGGAGAGGGGCAGTGACTATGATTTTGAGGAGGACACCCTATGTGACAGCTCTAGGGAAAGGATCTTGTAGCAGCTTGACAAAGGAAAAGGAAAGGTTATAGAGGAGGATCTTGGTGATGATGTTGAGAGGGATTTTCAGCTTAAGGAGCATGATGATGATGTGCCACCTCATCACACTCAGGTAATTGATCTTGACAGCCCATTCTTAGCTCAAAACATGCTTTTGAAAGAGCAAGAGGATCATATTCGTATGTTGAATGTTAAAGTGGCTAGAGCTAGATATATTATCGACTATATTGAGCAAGAAAACAAGTAACTTTTTGACAAACAAGGACTCATGGAGCTACAAATCATCAAAGAAAACCGGCAAAGGTCCGAGAGGGCAAAGGACAAGCTGACATCCATTGAACAAGAAAATGACCGAGAATATTTGCTGGAGAAGGTGAATATGCACTTGGAGAGGTCTCTGCAGAAGGTAAACAAAGATAAAAAGATGCTCTGCCACATGGCCTACTACTACCTAACTCAGAACAAAATTTGCAAGAAAAGGTTAAGGAGAGCCTTAAAAGCCAAAAAGGAGCAAGATAAACTTAAAATCTTGGTTGAAGCTTCCTTGGCTCAACAAAGAAATTGATAAGCTTGCCTCTTGCCAATTTTGAAGTAATTTGGAGAAGTTTTTGTCATTTCACAAATTTTAATTGCAAAACGCAGGAAATTTCATCTTATGCGCAGCGCCACCGATACTGCACATTGAGCTGTCTTAGAATTTTGCAGAATGGTTTGCATTTTTGGATTCCTCATGGAAAAATACTAAAACCTAGAAAGTTTCATGAAGTTTGAAGGAGATCCGGGTCACCTAAAGGGAAAAAAACACCTAAAAAATGCCCTCTCTACCACTTTTTGGACACACAGGAACCAATCTTGGGAGAATCCATTTGTGAGGGGGAAAATGACCTTCAAATGAGAAAATTCAAAGTGTTCCAAAAACTAGACAGGCAAGTCTTTCCAACGCGCTATCCTGCACCTGATTTGGACTTCGCGAAGAGTTCCAAAAGTGGCCTAGAAAAATCATTGCGCATCAAGCTCATGGCGCTGCGCATTAGGCAAAATTTTGCCAATTTTACTCAAAAAACTCAGATTTTTTCCTAGTTTTCTACCAGTTTGACTTTTCTTCTCCATGGTCATATTCATGATGTAATATGATGTAAATTAATATACTTTGATGTAAAAATTATGAAAAATTACTTAAGGAGGTAGACACATCAGTTTTAAGTGGTTTTGAACTGAATGAATAAGTTTCCATAGTTTCAGAGGCAAGCTGCTCCACTGCCTATTTTTTAATTCCTAGTTTAGATCTTGTTGAAATAGCTCAACCTCTGATGGCTAGCATAAGTGGTTTGATGCCTATATCTTGTACTTTCTTAGGCATTTGTCAAGGTTTGACTCTAGTGGAAGCATTGAGCACTATTGTACATCACTTCTGCAGTTTGGCAAGAAAATAGACCAGGGTTTTGCAGCATTTTGTGGGATTCTTGTGGTAATGTAAATTAGCATTGTTTTCTTCTCTATAATTTAGTTTATCTTATGTTTATGTGTGCCATTATCTCTCTTATTCTACATTAACTAAATGAATCAAGTGTAAAAGGTAAAAGGTGGGATCCATTGGTGTTTCAATGATCTACCTTGGAGTTTACTTAGTTTTGAATATTTTCTACTGTTTGAAGAGGACTCATGACATTTGCATGCCCTCTCCAACTCCTCACCAGTCTTTAGACTCACCATTACACTCATTTCAAAGTGCTAAAACACTTTCCTACCTCGCCCCACAGAAACTTCTGCAAATCTGTGTTGATTTCCTGGACCCAAAGCTGCTTTCCCCATCTGATCCAGTAACCAACCATTAAAATCAATGAAAATCCTCTGAGAAAACATACATAGCCTAAAATTAGTATTTATATCAGTCATATCAAGCCTTTATTGACATATTTTCGTTGAGATTGACAAGGAGAGAGCCCTCTCCCGACCTGGTAGGGCTAGCTACCAGGTTAAGTGTGGTTTGATGTTACCCTAGACCTGCCTTCCTTCAGCCTAAGGTAGATTTAGGCTCTAACATAGTGGTGACTATACTGGGGAACATAGTTTTATGTTCCTCAGCAAAATATAATCAAGTTTAGACCTGATTGTTGATGGTGGACAATGATCAGACACCAGAAGGTTAAAATCATTCTCCTGGAGACTCCAAATAAATCTCAAGATCAGATCCAAGGACTCCATTGGAGGATGAACCCGACCAACAGAAACATGAAAGGACAATATGGAAAGATCAGGTATTCAAGTTGGAATTTCATCCAAGACATTTTGTTCTTTGTTATAAATTATTTCTTCTATTTTCCCTAGAATGTCAAGAAGGCTTTGCAAAGTATATTGTATTTGGGAAAAGATCCTCGACCTGCATTTGTTTCCTTCCCTTTGAAGATTGTGAATACAAAAGATTCGCATGCTTTTGATCTTGATCAAGACCATTTTTTCGAATCTTGTGATGATCATCTTCAAATTGATGAGCCTCAAGAGACCAAGAATGGTTCTACACCTTTTGTACATATTCCTATACCTTGTAAAACTCTAGATCGATATAAGCCTTTGATTTTACCTCCTATATCCCATGCTTTCCATAAAAATAATGACCTATATTTACCAAGATTTGATGGCAACTGTAACAACATCACTGCTGAGAGACTTGTACTAAATTTTGAGTCTTTTCTTGACCTTTTTGAAGTTGATGAAGAGGATGTGAGTATTAGGCTTTTTTCTCTTTCTTTGCAAGGCAAAGTCAAGAGTTGGTTCAAACCTTGTCTGATGCGAGCATTTTAGATTTCTAGTCGTTCGTCAAATTTTTCCTCGACAGGTGGGTGAGCAAAAAAAATCCTTTCTTGATTATAGAAGAGTATAACCTGCTGAAAAGATTGTCAGGGGAGACAGTACAACAATTTTCTTCTAGATTTAACCAAGTCTATTTGTCAATGTCGATTAATATAAGACCTCCTCTTAGATCTGCTCTCTTGCACTACCCAGGTGCCTTTGATCCGGAAATGGAGTTTCAACTCAGAGAAAGGAACCTTGCAACACTTGAGGAGATGCAAAACAGTGCAATAGATGTAGAGGCTAATTTGCTGATCAAAAGGGCAAAGTTGAAGGACGAAGAGATGAAGAACATAGATCCATAGGAATCGAAATCTTTACAGGTAAAGCTCGACATTTTGGTAAGTGCAGTGGAAGAGATGATGCAAACGATCACCACAAGGAATGAGTAAGATGTTCAAGAGCATGGCTCACTAATTAAAGAGGAACAAGTTGATGATCCAAAACATTTTCTTTCTTATCCCAGTTGTCATAGATCTAATAATGATTATTTTATACATCATCATGGAGAAGAGAGATCTGTAGATATGACATGTATGGTTGATGATGTGTTTTATACATATGATTTACCTAAGTTTGATCAGTATGATGATGATTATGTTCTTCAAACAGAAGCTAGTCTTGCAGACAAATCAGTGACTAGTTTATGGAAGGAGGAAGTTCACTTTCAGCAGCTTTAATACAATGATCAACTGATGCATATCAGCTATGAAAGTGAGGAGGAAAGTGCAGCAAATTTTGAAGTGAGTGAAGGATATTTGCCTTTTTGTTTTGCTTCATTTCAATTCATTAGAGACAACTTTCATGCAATAAAAAATCAACCGTTGATAAGTTCCGATCTTTACCATCTTGAGGGCAACGAAATCCTTGTTTAAGACTTCTCATATCCAGATTTGTAGCCCCCAAATTCCATTGAATGTTAGGTTGTAGATGAATACTTGGAAGCTGGACCATAATATCAAATGATGCAAGATGATTCCATACCATTTTGTTTTGAATCATTTCAGTTTTTGAAGGGAAAATTGCATAGTATATCTTCAATAAAGGATGAGCAACCTATAGAAAATCATGGCATCTCATTGGAACCAATCAAAAATGGGTTGCAACAATCTTTTCAAGTTTTTCATGATCCAATAGCTGATGTGTTGGATGATGTCTGCAGTAAAAGTCCTTCTCCACTAGCTAACTGTGAGATTGAAACATGTATCTTGATCTAGCAGCTGATTTCTTTGTCAATTTCAGTAGGAGTCTTGTCATAGTCCTTAGATGAAATTTTGCATTTATGGTACGAGTAGAATAAAAGTAATCCATTGGATGAGCTAAGTCCCAGTGTTCGTGAATTTCAAGATCCTTATGCAGTTTTTTTGGAATCGAATAGAGAATCCATATTATAAAATGGATTTATCTACAAGTTTTCATGGAAGTTGACTTTCAGTAGTTCTCTCTTGTTGTTCATAAGCAAGCACTTGTAGAGATTTCAAATAGCAGCTGAAATACTTGGTTGCATTGGTTGTTTCATTTTGCTTGATCAGGTGACGAATGGAACAACTAGAGTAGGTTTTATTGAATAAGCTCCATTTTGAGCATATTTTCCAGTTTGTCAATTGCATTTTAGTATTGCATTAGTTTCATTTCAGTTATGAGTCTTGATTCTTGATTCTTGAGTCTTGAGTTTTTATGTTTTTTTTTGCCAAGATATTGATTCCACATTGCCCAATGGATAAGGCACTGGTCTGCTCTCCCAAAGATCTGTGGTTCTTGGCACCTCCAAGGAGCTACCATCCCCATTGGATCCAATGCTAGTGTCAACCTTTGAAAGCCTTCCATCAGTGATCAAATATGCTCTTACAAAGTGGTTTTAGGATGTCAAAGTCAATTTTTGTCATTTCAGTGAGTCTTCAAGTAAAATTTGGTCACTAAGTATTAGGTCTAGGGTTTGTTTTCACTCCTTCCAAAGTTGTCCAAATGTTGGTCCATGTCACCATTCAGTTGAATGTACCATTATTTAGAGAGTTGTCATCATTATTTCAGGGTACCATGGGTCATTTTACACCTTGTTTGTGCTTCAAGTTGTACTTGGGTAAGCCTCATTTCCCTCTCTTAGGGTTTTGAAGGTAATTTTTCTTGGATGGTAAAATAATAAAAAAAACTTGTGTCCTGATGTTCATACACCTTCCCCTATCCTCAATATACCTTCTTAAATGCTTCCCATTACTCATATCCCTCAAATTCATCATTTTCCCACAAACCCTAGTTTATTGCTACAATTTGACAATTTTCTAGGCTAGGCCTGTGTTTTTCCATTTTGGACCCCTTCCCCTCACTCAATATTTGAAATCCCACTTTCCCATACATCCTAACATCCCTCCCCACTTCCTGAAATTTTCTCAATAATTTAGAAGCCCCTCATCCCCTTCATTTCCCTTCATTTCTACAAATTCCCTGTTCCACATGTCGAGATAGGTTTTATTCAAACTATGTTTCTAAGAAATAATGGATGAATTTGACAACAATTATAGAGGTTTTTGTCCATAATTTCCCCAAGAAGAAAAACCTCTTTCAATTTTTACAAATGTTTTATGGATTGGGAGAAATGTCTAAAACATCATTTCCCTTAGGAGGCTTGAAGCACTTCTGGAGTGACCTTGCGAAAGTCACGATTTCACCTAGCTAGGATATTCAAATGACTCTTTTGATGATTTAAATGATATCTAGACAGATATATCTTTCTTATTAGCTATCACGAGCTCAATTTGGAGTTGAGGAAGACTTTCAAAAGTTGACTGCAACAGTCTGCATTTAGGCAACCTCATTTTGCACATTTTGAGCAGTCTTGGGCGATTTGACTTTTGATAGGGAAAATAAACTCCAAATTGAAAAATTCAAGTTGTGTTGGAAAGTAGACTCAATAATATTTCCAAAAAGCTATCATAAACCCAATTTGGAGACCAGGAAGACCTTCCAAAGTTATATGCCAAAAGGTGTTGCGCATCAGGGAGGCGTTGCGCATCAGAGGAGCACTGCGCATCAAACGGTTTTTGCAAGTGTTAAATTACACTTGCACTATGCATCATGGAGGCATTGTGCATTGCATAGGTGGCACTGCGCATTGGCCAGTGAGGCTTCAAAACCAAACAAATTCACCTCAAATTCTCTCAAATGCTTCATTTTCCTTCTTAACAAGTAAGTACACTCACTTTGGAGCCTAGATAGGGTTTTTTATGTTTGGTTCCTGATTTTTTCTTCCTAAAGCTCAAACCCTAGCTTTCCTCTACACTCTATTTCACATCATTGCACAACCACAATCTCTTGTCCCTTTTCCCAACTCCCATAGCACTAAAACTACCCCTTGATTCTATTGTCCCTTTTCCCTATTTCCCTAAGAAACTAATCCCCTCTATCAAACCCTAAGTGCCTCATCCATCAAAACCATAGCTCCCCAATCCTTCCCTTCACCCCTCTACCTCATCTCATTACTATTGTTCCATTTACAAAATCTCTTCATACTCATGTTTTGTTCCCACCTATTATCCATTCACCATATCATCACCACATTATCCCATAGAGACAAACATGGAGAGGGGCAGTGACTATGATTTTGAGGAGGACACCCTAAGTGACAGCTCCAGGGAAAGGATCTTGCAGTAGCTTGACAAAGGAAAAGGAAAGGTTATAGAGGAGGAGCTTGGTGATGATGTTGAGAGGGATTTTCAGCTTGAGGAGCATGATGATGATGTGCTACCTCATCACACTCAGGGAATTGATCTTGACAGCCCATCCTTAGCTCAAAACATGCTTTTTTAAGAGCAATAGGATCATATTCATATGTTAAATGATAAAGTCGCTAGAGATAGATATATTATCGACTATCTTGAGCAAGAAAACAAGTAGCTTACTGACAAACAAGAACTCATGGAGTTGAAAATCATCAAAAAAAATCGGCAAATGTCCGAGAGGGAAAAGGGCAAGTTGACATCCATTTAACAAGAAAATGACTAGGAATATTTGTTGGAGAAGGTGAATATGCACTTGGAGAGGTCTCTAGAGAAGGCAAACAAATAGAAAAAGATGCTCCTCCACATGGCCTACTACTACCTAACCCGAAACAAAATTTGCAAGACAAGGTTAAGAAAAGCCTTAAAAGCCAAAAAGGAGAAAGATAAACTTAAAATCTTCGGTAAAGCTTCCTTGGCTCAGCAAAGCAATTGATAAGCTTTCCTCTTGCCAATTTTGAAGCAATTTGGAGAAGTTTTTGTCATTTCACAAATTTTAATTGCAAAACACAGGAAATTTCATCTGGGTGGCGCTGCGTATTTAGCTGGCTTGGAATTTTGCAAAATGGTTTGTATTTTTGGATTCCTCATGGAAAACTAATAAAGCTCAGAATGTTTCATGAAGTTTGGAGGAGATATGGGTCACCTAAATGGAAAAAAACACTTAAAAATGCCCTCTCTGCCACTTTTTGGACACACAAGAACCAGTCTTGGGAAAATCCACTTTTGAGGGGGCAAATGACCTTCAAATCAGAAAATTCAAAGTGTTCCAGAAACTAGATAGGAAGGGATTTCTAGTGAGATATCCTACACCTAATTTTTACGTTGGGAAGCCTTCTAAAAGTGGCCTAGAAAACGTGTGGTGCATCAGGCTCAGGGTGCTGCACATTAGTCAAAATTTTGCCAATTTTGCTCAAAAAACTCATATTTTCACCTAGTTTTCTACCAATTTGACTTTTCTCCTCTCATGGTCAAATTCATGATGTAATATGATGTTAATTAATGTAATTTGATGTACAAATTATGAAAAATGACTTAAGGAGGTAGATACATCAGTTTTAGGTGGTTTTGAGCTAAATGAATCAATTTCCATAATTTTAGAGGCAAGTTGTTCCACTGTTTATTTTTGAGTTCCTATTTTAGATCTTGTTGAAATAGCTCCTTGACTGATGAATTCGACCCCTGATGGCTAGCATAAGTGGTTTGATGCCTATATCTTGTACTTTCTTAGTCATTTGTCAAGGTTGGACTGTAGTGGATGCATTGAGCACTATTGTACATCACTTCTGTAGTTTGGCAAGGAAATAAACCAGGGTTTTGCAGCATTTTGTGGGATTCTTGTGGTAATGTAAATTAGCATTGTTTACTTCTCTGTAATTTAGTTTATCTTATTTTTATGTGTGCCATTATCTCTCTTATGCTACATTAACTAAATGAATCAAGTGTAAAAGGTGGATATCATTGGTGTTTCAGTGCTCTGCCTTGCGGTTTATTTAGTTTTGAATGTTTTTTATTGTTTGAAGAGGACTCATAACATTTTCATGCCCTCTCCAACTCCTCATCAATATTTAGACTCACCAGTACACTCATTTCAAAGTGCTAAAACACTTTCCTACCTCACCCCACAGAAACCTCTGCAAATCTGTGTTGATTTCCTAGACCCAAAGCTACTTTCTCCATCTGATCCAGCAACCAACCATTAAAATCAATCAAAATCCTCTGAGAAAACATACCTAGTCTAAAATTAGTATTTATATCAGTCATCTCAAGCCTTTCTTGACATATTTTCATTGAGATTGACAAGGAGAGAGCCCTCTCCTGACCTGGTAGGGCTAGCTACCAGGTTAAGTGTGGTTTGATGTTAGCCTAGACCTGCCTTCCTTCAGCTTGAGGTAGAGTTAGGTTCTAACAAGTTCTATGAAAATACGACCAATCCATGCTCAACAACATATTGTATGGTCCCAACGATAATACATTCAAATGTGTTGTGGTAGGCACACTATTTAAATAAAATGCACAAGCTCTTACCTAATGATGAACTTGCTTCTTTGTACCTATAGCCAACTACACTAATCAAGATTATGCATGAAATTCCCTACTCAAGCCACACTTATCCACGAATTCAAGAGTACATAGTTATAATTAGATATAGGGTCAATCAAAATAGAAATACCTTGATCACAAATCTTACCATCCATCTCAATGATAGATTCCTAATGGTATTCCTGTTTGTTATCCAATGTTACATAAATAAGAGGAACACTCTGACCAAGATCCCGAACAGTTTGTGCGTCCTGTGCAGTATATATCTGAGGCCTACAACCCTGATACTGTGGAAAATATCTCCTGCGATGATCCCCTCCACAATTCCAGCACTGCACGGACCCCTTATTCTTCTCCTCAGATCAATGTCCCTGTCCTTTATCTTATGCATTAAACTTCTTAGATGGTGCAACATTCGCTTTATTATCTATACTCTGAGGTCTTTCTCATTTGTTGTCCCATTTTCCTTTGTTCTTTGCATTTCCCTTCTAGTTTGGCTTAGTTCCATATCTACGCTTCGATTGTTCATAGCAATAGTTTAGCTTCTGGATGGCCTCCTCCAACGATCTAGGCTCATCGAACTCAATCCTATATTTTAATTCGATTGGTAACCCACTAGTAAATCTCTAAATCTTGGAATTCTCCTACTTGAGGTAAGGCACACACCTTAGTATCTCCAATAACTTGTTAGTGTACTCATCATCTCTCATATATCCCATCTTTAGTTCATAAAATTTCTTTTCCCTATCATCAAAGTATCTCTCTAACTCCAAGTCAAATCTTCATTCTTTTATACCTCTGACATTATTCACATCTTCCCACCAAATATATGCTTTGCCTTTGAGAATGAATGTAGCTACTTTGGCTTTCATGTTCTTCACATCATCATGCAACTTGAAGAACTTCTTCATACCAAGAAACCATGCCTCCGCATCCTGTGATTTATTCGTATCTCCATCAAAAGTAGGTGGATTTTCTTTCCTAAACTCATATGGAAAGTATCCCCTATCACTCATCCTGTAAGGATGATAATGATGTCGATCACCATGTTTGTCACAACCAAAAATAGAATGGTACCTGTTATCACTTAGAACTAAAAGTTTGATGCATATAATTGCCTATCCTAGTTTGATGACAAAGGTCTGTGTTAAAGTTGGTTTCATTTTATTTTTCTCACTTAGGATTTGGAATTTTAAAGGTTTTTAACTTAGATCATACTCCACTCCTATTGGTTCTCCTCCACCCACCATTATTCCATAGTCATGTCTTGTCTATGCCAAGTCACCGTGTTTTTGAGTGATTTCGCAGCACAGTCTTATTTGCCCATTTCACAGCGCAATCATGGTCTAGCAGTTTCGCAGCGCGTTATGATTAAGCAGTTTCGCAGCGCATCATTAAAAATTATAACTAACAGCGCTGCAAAATGATGGATTCGTGCATTTCGCAGCGAATCTTTCCCGAAATGTCAAGTCCGTAGGTGAGTCAGCATTTGTGTCTACTCATGTCAGTCCGTGTACCTTTTGTATCATGTCTGAACGTTCATTTGCCACTACTCCACCAATAGATCGCTGATATGCACAGGAATATCATTCCCAAGAGATTTTACCATGCATAGACCTTAATGATGGTCGTAAGTGCTGCATGAGTGACCAGTCAGCCGATTATGTAGTGAAGTGTTTCATTTTGAATTTCAAGCGAGGCTGATTTCAAGCGAGCCTGTTTACAGGCGAGGCTGAGTTAAAAAAGGAGCTGAACCATCATCCCGATCGGAGCTGTTAGAATTTGGGTGTGAAGATCTCAAAGGAAAATATGGAGAGAAAAGAGCACAGATCCGGTAAATGTCAGAGGAATGAACCTGAAGGCCTGGACATAACGTTGAGAGATGAAGGCGTGAAGAAAGCGTTCAAAGATGCCGGGTGCTGCAAATTTTGTAAAAAGCTACAAGGAGGGCATGCACAGGTAACTAAGGAATTTGCACTAAATTTCACTGGTTTGAATTCAAAGGTAGCCATGTTAGAAATACAGGTTTCTCTAGAAGAAATAGCCGCTGTAACAGAGATCCCAAGAGGACGGAAGAATGGTTTAAAAACTTTAAATTTGATATGAATCCGTGTAAGGAGTTTTTGAAAGAGGCATATGTAAATGAAGATTTAACAAAAGCAGTGCCCAGACATTATGTCAAGGAACATTATGCTCTTCTTCTCACTTGCATACAGAAGTATTTGACCTGTGAAGGAAGGTACAATAAGG
>APFE030034382.1:64626-114887 GCA_000404065.3 Pinus taeda
TTTTTTCCTTAATGTCTTTTTACAGTTGCATGGATGCATAATCACTCAGAATTCACTGATTGTGCTCTGACTTCCTGTATGCATGTATGAACTGTGGTTTTATGTGAGTTGTGTTCTGAACATCTAAATGCTAAGTGCCCTGACTTCCATGAAAAGGAATTATCACTGTTTACTGAAGTATGATTGACTCCATAGGCCCAATGGAAACTTATGTAATGTTTATCCAGCCATCAAATTTGTTAATGTTATCCCATAAGAGTTAGCCATCTTATTTTAAATCAAAATCAATAACCCTTTGAGAGAGCCCTCTCAGGCTAAGGAGGCTAAGCCTTAGTCAAAAGATTGGTTTGAAATAGTTACTTGAAGTATTCCTGGTCTACAGCCTTCCGGGGTCTGATTTTGAGATAACAGTACCTTTGTTTATCCCTCCTCCTATCCAGAATTTCAAAAAATCTACCATCTCTGACTGTGTCACCACCATGTGACCTACTACCATATGCCCCATTAATTTTGGTATCCTTCCCATGGCTGATATGAAGTGGTCCATGTCGTTGTAAATCTGGTAAACTCTAAAGTATCACTACATTTACCTCTGCTAACTTCTCTTGTGCCTGTATGATTCTGTCATTATCTTCCTTACAACTCCTTATTTCTTCCTTTAAGCTTCTTAGTGTATCTACCAAATTGGAAGAGTTCCCAACACCATACTTCTCTTTTGATTCATAGAGGCAATCATTTTAGTTACCATATTTCTAACCATTTGTTATTTCTTCCTGTAAGCTATATCATGTCAGCTAAACCAAATCACAATAAACCAACTTACCTTAGTATAGCTTAGGGAGGATAGCTTGTCTACAAGATCAACAAATCAACGTGATACATGTATAATGTAATCATGAGAACATATGGAAACATAACACATAAGCATATAGCCATGCAACCATAATTCTAGCTAGGGCCCAGTCATCAATTCATGACCTTAACAACAACTATAATAGCCAAGGTGAAAATTCCATGTAATAAAAGTTAATAAAGGTAAAAATAAGACCAAGGTTAAGGGACACTTATTCCAAGCTCAATGTTAGGCAAAGATATACTAGTGGGAATCACTTTATGGTTTTATGGCTATGGAAATTGGGAAAGGCTAAGGAAAAGGCATTAAAAGGAAAAAAGGCATTTTTTGCACATTTATTTATGAAAATAAAGAAAATTAGTAGAAGAGTAACGTTAAAAGTCACAGTTTTCATGTGAGGAGGAAAATGAAGGAAACTAATGGAAAATGAATAAAATGGATACCTCATTAATAAAAAGGTTTGTGAGGATCAATTGGTATCCTTTTTGTGAGTTCAAGTTTTGGATCTCTCTCACTATTGTCTCTCTCTCAACCTTTGGTCACTTAGAGTTTTCTTGGAGCACTCTAGCTTTGGATCAAGGAAGGAAAAGAAAGAAAAGGGAAAGGAAGGAAAGAAAAGATCAAGGTAGGAAGAGAAGGATCAATAGCTTCAGTAGGAATTCTTGTAGGTAACATATTGCATGTGTGATTTCCTAGATGGTTTTGACATCCATGGTTTGCACGTTGGTATGGTTCTCCTGCCATCAGTGGCATGACTTTTTCATGTTATGAAAGTGGTTTTCAGCCTAGCCTTGCCTTTCTCTGGTTGCCATGGTATGTTGGGATGTTTATCTCGATTTTGAGCTATTGTTTTCTATATGGATTTCGAAATATGGGGTGGAGGTGGTCTCAAGGTTCATTCCCAAAGGCTTAGGAATCCCTTGACCAATTTTGGTAGGATACAAGGTAAATACTGAGGGACAAGTCACAAGCTCAGGCCTAGTGATTCAGGTTTGGATTGTGGTAAAGCCTAAGACACTGGTCTCAAATTAGGGCCTCATGATCTGGGATTGGATTGCACCAAAGCCTGAGATACAATGAGATGGAAAATTCCTCAAGGATAGTGATGGATTTCAGATGTAATTCCAAGTTCGATTCAATTTTGTGATCAGAGCACCAATTTTAGTGTGATCACGGTTTGGTGAGGGTAGAGGTGGTTTAACCTTTGGATTCCCTTGGTTATTTTTGGATTGGTTTACCCATGAGATCCCACATTCATGCTTGGAATATGGCACGAGGGTGACTCGTTGAAAGAAAGATTTGGCTCACCAATGTCTATGGTCAGGTGGTACGTGGAAGTCACAAACCTAGTCAAATTTGCCTATGATTAATGAAAGCTAATTTCTCTTGCATTTGCACTTGTTTATATGTGGATTTAATGGTTGTTATATCTCTATTATTTACATGGTTTTATGTTGGGTGTAAGCATCATTAATTGATTGGTTTATGCCATGGTTATTTCATGTATTTACTTGTAATTGTTAAATTGATGGACGCAAGACCTAATTGATGTTATAAAAATTCATTAGAGAAGGTTTTGATCCTTATTTCCATGTTTCATAAGAGTTTTCAATCATTCATGCTCAGTCATGTATCCTACACCTATAGGTTGAATTGATGCCAAGTGTTTGAAAAAATGTCAGTCTCGGTTGGGGATGGTCAGGCCTAGTAGTGTGGTTGATTTTTGGTTTAGTAGTATTTTCATGTCTTTGATGGATTCTAAAAGTTAAAATAAGTTATGGGAAGTGACCAAATTTTGGGTTACAAAAGTGCCTTGAATTCTATTGATATTGGCACATGTATGCTAGGAAAAGTCCTTGAATGTTGGTGTGTAGGCGTGTGAGAGAATATAGAGGTCCCTCTATGCTGGCATGCCTATAGAATAAGAGTGTCTAGAGGTAAATAGGTCTACTAGATCAATGGGACCTAGGGGAAGGATGTCTAACTAGTTGAGATGTGGTAAGCACCAGTATTGCAGCAAAAATGTTGCAACTCTCAGGCTGCCAACTTTACTTTTATCAACCCGGTAGTTTGTAACAAACTAGGAAGCGTCGATGTTGTATGCACAAATACTAGTTCTCACTGCAAGTTGTCACTTGGTCAATCAACGCAAGATCACTAGGATCTCAAGCCAACTTCTATAGATTTCAAAAGAAGCTCTATGTATGATGAAAGGAAAGAAAGATTACTATACAAATGTTATTCTAACTGCAGAAAGGAGAAAGACTGGAATGTAAAGCAACCTAGTAAACCCTAATTAACAAGTTAATTCTACTTTTTCCAAAAACACTATGAAAACCATGAAAGAAATGCCATTACCTACTCAAGGAAGTAAAGAACATCTAACCATGATATTTCTGGAAGTGAATAAGCAAGAAACATATTTTTGGATTTTTATGTGTTTTTATGTGAATTTAACATACATCTAATTTATTATGTGTGCTTGTGGCAGCGAAGAAGTGGCGTTGGAGGGTAGTTCTAGAGCTTAGGAAGATGTAGGATGGTGCGGCTAGGTCCTAGGAGGTCTAAGATGGCCTTCTAGAGGCTTTTCCCACACTCAGCCTTCAAAAGAAAGCCTACATGAAAAACTACAGGAGGAAAACAAGGAAACTATAGGAGGCCTACAAGAGGAGGCCAAGAGACGTTTCCGTTGTTTTGAGGATGTGAGAGTGGGTGGAAAAGGTGGATGAAGGTTGGAATTAGGTTTTAGGTTGCCTAGGGTCTACCATGAATCACCAGGAGAGAGAATGATGATTGGGTGTTCCTAAGGAGAGAGGAAGAGGTTCTATGAAAAAACAAGGAAACTAGGGCAGAATTGAGGTGAGGTTTGGGAGTCCTATAAGGCATGGATCAGATGGAGGGTGTGATTGCTGGTAATCTGGCATACTATTGCAAGAGATCTGCTGCCTAGACACTAACATTCAACCAAGAAAATCAAGCAACCAATGAAATGAGTGCATTCTAGGAAAATAGAGTTTTACATTAAAATAGCCTAAATTATGATGCATAGAAGGAAATGTTTGGAAATGTTGTAAGAAAGGAAGGTATTTAAGAGGAATATTGTAAATAAATAAGTGAACATGATAAATAATATCTAAATTAAAGAAAAACTAGACTATCAACCTACTAGAGAGCTGCAAACACTAGAAGTCCTAGGAATGAGGAAAATCTGTGTTTTTGGGGCAGTAAGAGAGTCTTTACCTCAAATCATGGTCCCAGAGGAAGAGAGGCAAAGGCACTATTGCTAGCCTTTTGAATCTTCTCTGGTCACTGCTTAACCTTCTACATAAAGAAAAAATGGAATCAAAGTATTGAATCATCAAAAGCAACTTATTCTTAACCATAAAAGAAATACATCTAACAGCAAATTAATCTACAAACTGAAGTAAAGCATACAAATACAAGTAAAGAAGAGATTGGCTACTTGGATTGGGCCCTAACCCAAGAGCTTCAACCCTATTAGGTAACTCAGTGCTAGCTCAAAAAGGATTCCATCTTCATATCAAAAAATAACAAGATTACATAAAACTGTGATAAAATAGTAAGCTCCAAACTTGAGCAGAGTTTACATAAGCAAAACGTTGACCTTAGTGAGGCCCTAGGAATCTCTACTTATACATATGAAGCTACGGACAACTTCCTTAAAATCAAGGAGGCTTGGCTTCCAAAGCTCAAGATAACTTCCAATCATCTTCCACTTGCTACACTGCCTTCTAGTGCATGATTTGGCTGCTTGTACTCTGAGATGAATGAAGGGGAATTCTAATTGAGGAGCAATAAATGAGGGGGATTCCATCCTATAAGTCCTCTCCTTTGTCTACTTTGAGTTATTTCTATAGTTTGGCCACTATATCCTTGACTTTGACCTCAAAATCCATCAATAATTTGCATTAAATACATGTTAGACCAAATGGCATAATAACTAACTCAACTTACCCTATAAGCATAAATATAATTAGAAAATCGTACAATAAGCTAAGAGAACGGTTGATTTGACTAGGTTAGGAGGTAAAATGAGACCATATAATTACCCATTTATGAGGCTCATCATCAACCCCCTACTGAAGGTGTTGGTCATCCTTTGAGCAACCTAGTCAATCTCTTCATATTTTGTGGCCCTGGTGGCCTCCCTAGCATTCCAGGCTTCTGATGTGGTATGCTCATGTTCTCCATAAAATCCTACCTTTCTGTCTATGTCCTTCCACTGCTCCTTCTCTTCTTCTTCCCTTCTGCCTTCTAGCATGCCTAATAGGAGTGGAGGACTCAATTTGAGGCCAATCCAGTTGACCTTTAGCCTTTGCATGGAGTGCTTGTACATTGGAACTCTTTCCAATGCCTCCCTCAGCCTCATGGGAGAATGGTATTCTCTGATCTACAAGCTATGGGGTAGGGTGTTCCATCTTCTCATGCATGCATGCACAAAGTCATCCCCAAGTAGCCTAAGCATATCTTCAAAGTTTGCAATGGCTTTTGCTTGATTGGCTAGATATTTAGGGGCAATCTGAGGGTCATTGGAAAGTAGGTTGTGTGTGATAATGAGTGTGATAGGATTTGATGGCGTAGCTCTTATCATTAATGGTTCATTCTTCTCTTTTATCATCAATATTTTCATTTCTACTTCCCTCAATTCTTCATGTTTCATCCATGATGCCATGGCCATTAATTACAGATCCCCTAACTTGGAATTGGGGTCCCACACATTCAGGTATATGAGCGCCATGTTGTGTAGATAGAACTCTGCCATCTTTGCTTTGTCCTCGGAGGTGCTTTGGTCACACAAATCCATGAACTTCCTGTAGTCTTGGAAAGACATTGTACCTCTTTGTGCCAAATTTTTTATTTGGAAATGAAGCCATGTTCCTTCAGATAGAGGCCATAAGATTTGGCTAGTGTTCTGCATTGTAATGCTTCCATGGATAAGCTGACCATGTATGCCAAATGAGTCTCTTTCTCCTGCAGCTGCCTCCTTAGTATTTCATTCTTATTCTCAAGGTGGCTTCTTGTAATGGCTTCTCTATCTCTGAGAGTACTCAATTCCCTGCCCATTTTCCTGAGTTTGTTTTCCATGTGGCCAATATCATCAACTCCTTTGGATTTGGCTATATGCCTCCACCTATGTGTTCTCACTCTCTCTTTTTCCAATTCGAAAAATAGTGGAAGTGCAAATTTCTGTGGGATTATCTTACCTCCCTCAAGTATTCTGTAATAGGAGTCAAGATTAGGCTAGGGGTCAGGTTCTTATAGCTCTTGTGCTTCTTCTTTCACCTATGTCTATCCTGCTATCCTTCCCTCAAGTTTTTGAGTCTCTTGTAGTTTGGACAGTGTATCCCGTAGGACTATTTCAGCCTCCTGTAGGTTTGGTTTGGGGTCCTATAGAGTTTCCTTCCCCTTCCATGTAGAAGATCTTGTAGGCCTCCTTTCATAGGTTGTGGGTGCCTTGGAAGGAGATTATTTCACCTTGGCAGATGGTGAATCTTCAATGTTAATGGGAGTCTTTGATGAGGGCTGAGGTTTGACTATTTTAATTCTAGTACTCTTCCTTTCCTTGAAATACATCAAGGTGTTTCTTTTCCTCTTCTACTTCTCCTTGCTTGGTGTAATGAGGGTAGTGAGGGCAGTTGCTACTTCCCTTTCCAAAGTTTTTGGGGATTCTTCTCTTTACTTTGCCCTCTCTACCTCCTTTTCTCCCTCTTCTGTCTCTTTTTCCTCCTCCTACTCAGTTTCTTTTCTTTCCTCCTTCTTCTATTGCTTTGTTATGTCACTGCTAGCTTCATCTTCTCCTTCTTGCTATTCTCCCTCCTCACCGACAGTAGGACTAACTTCATATTTTAATGCCCTTATGTCATCCTCAGCTGTCATATTTATGAAAAATTCCCATGCTATAGGGAGTGTAAGGGCATGGAGGGCTTCTTCTACTAGGATCTTGATTAGGCCATGGTGAACTTGCTGCTATGAATTTCCTTCTTGTACTTTGGTGCTAGATTCAATGAGGGACAGAAGGAGAAAGGAAGGGATACTGAGTTTTTGATGTGCTAGGGTATCCATGCCATATCTCAATTATTGGAGGATTATGAAATTATATCCATAAACAATGTTGTACCTCCCACCACAAGAAATGTATTTGATCACTTGGTAGCTAACCTCATCCCAGGGATATGGTATACTAGCCCTCCTAATTCCATTTTTGTCTTCAACATGGGTTTCATTATCTTGAAAAAATTTCTTCTTGGCAGCCTGGCCAAATGTTTTTCCATCTTTACTCCAAGGAAGCCCAAGAGGAAGGGTAGCGACCCTACTAATGAATTCAAGGGTTATTTCATTGGAGAGACATCTAATGGTTATATTAGCATGCGTTATTGTGTGAGGGAATAGAGAGAGAGAAAATTCATGGGCAATTTCATCATCAAACCCTCTAAAATTCTCAAAGAAATTCATCCAATTTTCCCTTGTAAATATGTCCACCACTTAAGGATGTGCATGAAGCCTAGTGGAGTTAGTGGGATCTTTTCTCATAAACCCCACTCTCATACTACCTGTTCTTATTTTTGAAAGACTAGATATGGAGGTGGAGACAAAGAATTTTGAGTGGAATAGAAAAATAGAGGGGACTGTGTCTTGTTTTGTTCTTTTTTTTTTTAAACATAATTTTTTTCTATGTATTTCTACCCTCTTAAAGACTCATTTTAATTTCAATTTTGAGAATACTTCTTTCCCATTTTGATATCAATAGAGGACATTCATGAACCCTACCTCTTCAGACTAAAATTCGTGCCACAAATTATGTTTCCTCCCTTCAAAATGACTCTCTGCCCCTCCTGTAGAAGCCCTCTGTCCCTCCTAGAGATTTGTTGTAGTTGTCCTGTCAAAAATATCGAGAGAAAAAGTATGGAGGAAATCGATGGATAATGGTGGTTATGAGGCTGTGGAGGCATAAGAAGACAGTTGTGTGGCTGAGTTACGAGGAGAAGCTGAAGAAAAGGTGGTGAGAATGGGCGAGGAGGAGTGCTCATTACCTTTTATGGATATTTTCGGTTATCAGTACTGAGCTGGCAAGGTGTACGTTGGTCCCCACCTATTTGGTCATCATGACCCCTCCTCATAATCATCCCTCATTATTGCATTGGAGTTAACTCTTCCTCCCACTACCTGTCCTTGGCATCTTTGGCTCGAGTTAACTGTGCGCACATGTGGGTGACATCTCAGTTAAGTGGAGTCAACTAAATGAAGGTGGCCAAGTTAACTACCCACCTTTTCATATTTCAATTTCAACCATCTCTTTGCCTTCGTATGATTCCTAATTACACAAAAGCAGATAGAGGAGCGACTTAGCTACTTACGTGTAATCCAAGTGTATTTGTTGCCTTTGACTATGAGGTGGTGTGGCTTTCTTTGCTGCATGCCTTCATTTTCCTTCATGCATGTTGTCTCTGCTTGGTGATGTGTTGTGTATTTTTGTAAGTTCTTCTTTTGCTGGAGCTGAGCTACATGTGCCTTTCCAACCTTCAGATGTGTTGTCCCTTGCTGTTGGTGCTAGACTTCTATGGGATCAGCTGCTACAAGAATTCCTACAAGAGCTCCTATAGCTACTTCTCCCCTTGAAACTTCAGCTATTTCCATGTGCTTGGAGATTGAGAATGATGCCAGAGGTGGAGATGAATGATGGAGGGATAGTAGGTAAGCTTCAGGTGAAGTTGATGGTGCCTTTTCCTCCTTTTATTTTTGTTTTTTTTTCAAAACTGAAAAAATGTTTTTCTGTGTTTTTCTTGGAAAGGAAAAATAATAATAATGATGCTTGGACTGTGAGGCAGGCTTGGAAATGATGGCAAGGAGGTTCAAACGTGGTAAGACGGATTATAGGTTCCTCATGAAGCGTTTCTTGTCCCTTAAACTGCCTTTTGTAGACATTTCTGGCTCTCTGTAATTCCTATAGGAGCCTCCTGTAGAAAACACAGTTTTGGAAGAAGAGGTACAATGGGGTGAAAGAGATACCAAAAATTATGGAGGAAGGTGTGGAGAAGATGGATGGATGTTGGTGTGAATGTCAGGGTCCCCTTGGCACCTTCTCCTACTCCTTGTAGTCCTCCTGCAAACCTGTAATGCAATACAAATTCTTTTTTTTTTCTTTTTGAAAACAACTAGGACACCTCAGATAGGTTTTCACCTTAATTGCTTGCCCTAGGTACCTCCAAGGGAGGCTTTTACCCAGGGATCTTATTATTTTCCCTCTTTTTTCTTTTTCTTTCGACATAATTGGGCCTCCTCAAAAGTGGTTTTCAACCCAATGATGGGACTCAAGTGCCTCATGGAGGTTTTCATTTGAGTCCTTATTTCTTTTTCTTTTTTCTTTAGTAAGTGGGGAAGTGGAAGCTAAGACATGCTCCACTACCATCACTGTTTTATTCAAATCTTCAATAAACTCTCACTTGGAGAGAGGTTTCTTGTAGACCTTCAACTGATGTCCATTGACAAGCATGAGGATGGCTTCATCATCAATGGTTCTAATCATAATTGAACCAATGTCATTGCATTTCTCCACAGTGTAGGGTCCCAGCCGTCTTGTCCTCAGCTTGCCTTCAAAATCCTTGTATCACAAATCATAGAGTAGTGCCCAATATCCCTCTTGGAATTGCTTCTCCCTGATATTTCTATCATGCCATATCTTTCTCTGAAGTTGAACTACCTCTGTATGGAGAAGGGCTTGCAATCTGTATTCATCCAATCTATTGAGCTAAAGTAATCTTTCTTTCTGTGCATGGCTAAGGTCTAGGTCTAGTTTAGCTACCATCCTTAGGGTATTGAATTCAAAGTCTATTGATATCAAAGCCTTATTCCCATACAATAGTTCATAGGGTGTGAATCTGGTGGTGGTCTTCCATGTTGTGTTGTAGGCCCAAGTGGCCTTAACTAATCTATCTGCCCAATCTTTTCTACTGCTGCTCGCTACCTTGGTTAGGATCCCTTCCAATGCTTTGTTAGTGACCTCCACTTTCCAATTGGCTTGTTGATTGTAAGGGGTGGAAGTCTTGTGCTTGATCTTATGATGTGTGAGCAGATCTTCAATCAGGTTGGAAGTGAACTGACTGCCTTGATCTGTGACCAACTCTCTCAGATACCCAAACTTGTAGAATATGTTTTCCCTCAAAAACTCAACTGCTTTTTCCTCTATCACTGCTTTGATTTCTTTAGTCGGCGCCCACTTTTTCAGGTAGCCAGTGCACACAATGATGTATTGCTTCTACTTTGAAGTGGGCATACCCCACTTCTCAAATGTTTCAAAAGTCACTTGAGGTTGCATGGGAATTTCATCATTTTGAGTGGGTTTCTCCATCCTCTGACACCGATCACACTGGCTCATGTATCTCCTCACATCTTGATGAAGAGTGGGCCAATAGTAGCTTGCTTGCAATATCTTGAAGGCGATTCTTTTTGCTACAAAATGACCACCACAAGGCCTGTCATGATAGGTCAGGAGGATGTCAAAGACTTCCTCCTCCCTGACACACCTTCTCAAGATCTGATCTGGGCCAAGTTTGAAGAGATTGCCTCCAATTCAAGTGAAAGGGGTGCTTTTCCTTACTATCTTCCTTTTCTCTTTTGAGGATAGGTGTTGTGGGAACTGTGCTGAAACTAAGTAGTTTGCTATATCAAAAAACCATGGAGAGAGTGATGATATAGAAAATAGGTGTTCATTTGGCATTTGGTCATTCACCATTCCTTCTTCACTTGCAGGCCAATTTACTCTAGACAAAAAGTTAGAAACAACATTCTCTTTACCAGGCTTATCAATAATGGTCATATCAAACTGCTGCAATAAAAGAAACCAACTAATAATGTGAGAATTTACATCTTGTTTTTTCATTAAATATCTAATTGTAGCATGATCAGTGTGCACAAAGGTTTGATAGCATGTGATATAATGTCTGAATTTGTTTAACGAATGCATGACAATTAGGAGTTCCTTCTCGGTCACTGTATAGTTTAACTCTGCCTTTGAAAAGTTTTTGCTTATAAATTATATGGCATAAGGTAACTTTTCATCAATTTGTCCTAAGGCTGCTCCTATTTCTTTGTTCGAGGCATCGATGTGAATGTGAAAGGGTAGGGCCTAGTTTGGGCCTCTAAGAATCAGAGCAGTCACTATCTTGCTCTTCAAGGTATCTAGGGCTTCATGACAGTTTTCCGACCATATGAACTCAACATCTTTGCCTAGGAGGCCAAACAAAGGAGAAGCTATCTTGCTGAAGTCTTTAATGAATCTCCTATAATATCTAGCCAAGCCTAAGAAGCTTTTGACATCTCTCACCTTTTAAGGAGGTGGGACCCTTTGGATGATGGAAATTTTGTTGGGGTCCACCTGTAGTCCTTGTTGAGATATTGCATGACCTAGCAAGGTCCCTTTAGTCATCAAAAATTCACATTTTTCTGAACTGAGGGACAACTTCATCTCAATACACTTATCTTGAACTTTTCCTAAGTTACATAACACTTCCTGAAAGTCAGAGCCATAGGGAGAAAAAACATCCATGTATATTTCTACTACATCATGAACCAGTTCATAAAAGATACTCAATACCACTCTTTGGAAAGTGGTTGGAGCATTGCACAAACCAAAAGGAAGGAACATGTATGCAAAGGTACCCCAAGGACAAGTGAAAGTTGTCTTATATTGGTCTTTTGGGCTGATTTGAATCTGATTGTACTTGCTAAACCCATCTAGGAAGGAGAACATTTGTTCCCCTGCCAGACCATCTAACACCTGATCTATGAAAGGTAAAGGAAAATGGTCCTTTTTAGTGGCTTTGTTCAATTCCCGATAGTCGACACAGATACTCCACTTACCATTTTTCTTTGGCACAAGCACCAAAGGAGATACCCATTCATTGTCAGAGATGGGATAGATGAATCCTGCATCAAGCAATTTCTGCAGTTCTTCCTTAACAATATCTTTAAGTGTTGGGTTCATCCTCCTTTGAGGCTGCCTGACTGGCATGCAATCTTCCTTGACGTATATATGATGAGTACATACTGAATGGTGTACTCTTTTCATTTCCTTATGACTCCAGGTGAAGGCATCTAGATGTTTTCTCAGTATGCTGCATAGCTCCTTCTCCTGGGAAGTAAATAGGGATGGATTGATTTTCAATGTTCATTTTGGGCATAACTCTATATTTTTAACATGGAGAGAAGTGGGGTTGGCCACACAGAGATCAGTTGAGGGATTGTTTTGGGTTTATCTTACTATGTCTTCTAATGGTGATACACTGGGAGGTGGATTCTGAATCAAATTTTCAATCATATCATCCTCATCTTGCGGCTTTCCCCCCATGGCGATTTCTAATACAAAAAGTGGTGTAGACTAAATTTCATCCTCATTTTCCTCCTTCAACCAGAGAGGTAGATCATGTTCTAGAAAGGGTTGGGAAGGAGGATATAGGATTAACTTCTTGGACATGTGCCCATTCTTTATGGTCATGTTCCTAGCTCGACAGCTGATGTAGGCATCGGTTGTAGCCAACCAGGGTCTTCCCAGAATGAGAGGATACCTAGTGAGCTTTTCCTTTGGTTGGAGAACTAAGAAATCAACAGGGTACTCCCAAGAATCAATGGAGACCATCACATCTTCCACAATCCCCTTAGGAGTCACTGTGGAGTGGTCTGCTAGTTGTAGCAATGTCATGGTCTTCCTCAAGGAGCCCTAGAGGTTAAATTTGAGTATTGTGTCCTTTGTCATCACATTAATGGTAGATCCCAGATTAATTAAGGTATGTGGTACCATTGTGCCACTGATGTGGACATCAGCTGCTGGGCTTCTGGGGTCCAAATATTTTGGACAAATTATCTGCCCAACATCAAGTCAGACAGTTGTCCTATGACATTGATGGTTGGGGCATCTCTCTTGTGCCTTCATATATGCTTAAATTACTTCTCTTTGATCAACCTATTGTAGATAGGCACATATTTTATGGCTTCGAGAATTGGTATCTTCACACATAAATGTTTCAATTCTCCTAGGAGTTCAGTCTCTTCTAGGGTAGGCTAGATTGTCATGGATAGTCTCTCAGGAAAGGGTGGATTTTCTTTAGGTTCCCATTCCTCTTTATCTTCCTCAACCTCCCTGGGTAGAGGCTAGCTATCTGGGATAACTTTCCCAGATCGCAAGTTAATTTTTTTATTCTCCACTGCATAAGTTGGGCATGATGGTTCCCCACTATACACTTGCTGAGCCTGTCTATTGTTTGGGTTTAGATTTGGTTGGATAGGCATTTGGGGTTACCTTGTTGGAGCAGAAGGTAATGGTTGTGGTTGGGTAGGTGGTGGAGGCAAAAGAGCAGGAAGAGAGTTGTATTGGGGCCTCCATCCCTGGTGAGATGCATTCCACTGAGGTTGCGGTTGAGCATAGGATTGAAATGAATGGGTGGCTAGTTGGGCATAATATTGAGATGTGAAAGACCAAGGAGAAGGAATGGACCAGGAAGGATGAGTAAGGGGGGCCCAAGAAGGTATGGAGGTGGCTTGGTTGGGGTTGTAGTATGCCTAAGATGTCTTTTGCATCCCCTACTAGTATGGTCTAGGTCCATGCAGCCTCCTTTGGTTTATGTAATAGATCTGTTCAGTGACGCCTTTGGCCGCTTGGTATACAACTTTAAGTCAGGGCAAGGAAGGGCACTTATCTATAGAATGATCTTCTTCATAGTCTGAACAAATCTCTATAGAGTTCAATAGGCATTCATTCCTATGATGCCTCCCGGTGCATCTAGGGTAAAATATGGCCAAAGCCCTCTCTGCTTCCTCTTGTTTTATTTTGATATGTAAGGTATCCATTTGTATGGCAAGAGTCTACATCATCTCACTCTTGAAGTCTTCCAGCATGTTTCCAATTTCACCTTTCAAGGATGAATTGGAAGAAGAGGTACTGGCTATGGGTTGACTCCCCCTACCTTTCTTTCTGGCTGCTCTAGAATGGTTTCTAAAAATAGTCTTTATGTCCTCATAGGATAGTTGATAGATGTCTCCCCTAGCTAGCAGATGGAGGGTGTCTGAAAGGTCTTCCAAAATTCCCCTGAGTAGGACCAACTTCCCCTGAGTAGGGTGTACAACTTGCCCTTTTGTAACTGAGCTGGAACCTCTCTTCATAGTCTTCCGAGGACTCATCACTTCCTGTGGTCATTCAGAAGATTTCTTCTTTAGTATATTTTGACCTACAATAGTCTCGATACTTGTTGTTAAAGGCTTGCTACATGTGAGCCCAAGTTGTGATGTTATTGCCAGGTAATCCCGTGAATGAGCGTAATGTTGTGTCCTTGAGAGTATAAGAGAACAGTTTCAACTTTTGCTCGTCTTCTGCATAGTCATAAGTTCGATAGATGACAAAAAACTCAAATAAGAAGGTGTTAGGATCTTCTGTAGTCAGACCATGGAAGTGAGGTAGGGCTGAAGGACTTCTATTCTTCATTTTGGTGTCCCCATTGGTCTCCCGAATGGGGAAGGTACCCTCTATTCTCTCTCCATTTCCCCTAGCATTTTTGTTTTTAGCCATTGTCTCAGGAGGAATGTTTTCTTCTTCTTCTTCCCCTATAGGTTCCTCAAATATATTTGGTTGTTCACCTAAGGGTCCTTCTTAATTGCAGCCACTGAAGAAGAGAGAAGGTTTGCTGTGTGAAGCAGTGGGGGTGTTGGGAAATTTTTTTCCTGAGTTATCTCTATTCCTACGAGGCATGAAAGGAAATCTTTCTGGTTGGTTTTTGTTTCTTTTTCCACACACTGGAAGTACCTGTAGCAACTAAAATTGTGATTGAACAAAACAAATTGCAACTATCTAAAATAAAATTGCTGAATGGAAATTTGTAGAATTGAAAAGGAAAGCAAGGAAATGTAGAACTGAAAGAAAAGAAATGACTGGTCTACTTTTGTTGAAACAAACTATTAACAAAATGTTGCAATAGGAAATAGAAGAAGGCAGTAACCATAGAATAATCTAATGCTTCCCTAGAAACGGCGCCAAAATGTGGTGAGCGCCAGTATTGCAGCAAGAATGTTGTAACTCCTGGGCTACCAACTTTACTTTTATCAACCAAGTAGTTCGTAACAAACTTGGAAGCGTCGGTGTTGTATGCACAAGTACTAGTTCTCACTGCAAGTTGTCACTTGGTCAGTCGACACAAGATCACTAGGATCTCAATGTATGATGAAAGGAAAGAAAGATTACTCTACAAATGCTATTCTAACTGCAGAAAGGAGAAAGATTGGAATGTAAAGCAATCTAGTAAACCCTAATTAACAAGCTAATTTTACTTTTGCCAAAAACACTATGAAAACCATGAAATAAATGCTATTACCTACTCAAGGAATTAAACAACATCTAACCATGCTATTTTTGGAAGTGAATAAGCAACAAACATATTTTTGGATTTTTATGTGTTTTTATGTGAATTTATCATGCATCTAATTTATTGTGTGTGAGTGTGGCAGCGAACAGGTGGCGTTGGATTGCGCTTGGGTAGCTTGGGAAGATGTAGGATGGTGTGGATGGTTCCTAGGAGGTCTTAGGTGGCCTTTTGGAGGCTTTTACCACACTCGGCCTTCAAAATAAAGACTACAGGAAAAACTACAAGAGGACACAGGAAAACTACATGAGGAAAACAACTATAGGAGGCCTACAAGAGGATGCCGAGAGAAATTTCCATTGTTTTGAGGGTGTGAGAGTGGGTGGAAATGGTAAATGAAGGTTGAAATGAGGTGTTAGGGTGCCTAAGATCTACCATGAATCACCAGGAGAGAGAAAGATGATTGGGTTTGCTCAAGGAGAGGGGAAGAAATTCTATGAAAAATGAAGGAAACTAGGGAAGAATTGAGGTGAGGTTTGGGAGTCCTACAGGGCATGGATCAGATGGAGGGTGTGATTGGTAGTAATATAGCCTACTGTTGGAAGAGATCTATTACATATACACTAACATTCAACCAAGAAAATCAAGAAACCAATGAAATGAGTGCATCCTAGGAAAACAGAGTTTTACATTAAAATGGCCTAAATTATGATGCATAGAAGGAAATGTTGGGAAATGTTGTAAGAAAGGAAAGCATGCAAGAGGAATATTGTAAATCAGGAAGTGAACATGATAAAGAAGATCTAAAGCAAAGAAAAACTGGACTATCAACCTACTAGAGAGTTGCAAACACTAGAAGTCCTAGGAATGAGAAAAATCTATCTTTTTGGGGCAGTAAGAGAGTCTTTTCCTAAAATCATGGCCCCAGAGGGAGGAAGAGAGGCCAAGAAACTATTTCTAGCCTTTTGAATCTTCTCTAATCACTGCTTAACCTACTACAGAAAGCACAAATGGAAGCAAACTACTGAATAATCAAAAGAAACCTATTCTTAACCATAAAAGAAATACATCTAACAACAAACTAATCTACAAACTGAAGTAAAGCATACAAATACAAGTAAAGAGGAGCTTGGTTGCTTGGATTGGGACCTAACCCAAGAGCTTCAGCCCTCTGAGGTAACTCAATGCTAGCTCAAAAAGGATTCCATCTTCATTATCAAAAAATATTAAGATTACATAAAACTATCATAAAATAGTAAGTTCGAAATTTGAGCAAAGTTTACATAAGGGAAAAGTCGACCCTAGCAAGGCCCTAGGCCTGTCTACTTATGCATCTGAATCTATCAAAAACTTCCTTAAATTCAGGGAGGCTTGGCTCCTAAAACTCAACATAACTATCAATCATCTTCCACTTGCTCGGTTGCCTTCTAGTGAATGATTCAGCTGCTTGTACACTGAGCTGAATGAATGGGAATTCGAAGTGAGGAGCAATAAATGAGGGGGATTCCCTCGTATAAGTATTCTCCTCTATCTACTTTGGGTTATTTCTATAGTTTGGCCACTAGATCCTTGACTTTGACCTCGAAATCCATTAATAATTTGCATTAAATACATGTTATACCACATGGCATAATAACTAACTCAACTCACCCTGTAAGCATAATTAAAATCAGAAAATCATACAATAAGCTAAGAGAATGGTTGATTTGACTACGTTAGGAGGTAAAATGAGCCCATATAATTACCCATTTATGAGGCTCATCAGGTGTCTCCTAGGGGTGTTCTTACTTATGTGGAAGGTATGGAAGATGTGTTCTATTGATTCCATTTTCTTAAGGTCACCAAGGAGGTTGAATCCTTTCATAGTGGCCTCTCTCATCACATGTTTACCAATGCTGGTCATCCACTTGGGTAGATCTGGGAGGAGCGTGGTTACAGATTGGTATCAGATCCTAGTTGCACTCTCCTTGGGCGAATGTGTTTGTCATGCATTCATGTCGGTTATACATGTGTCAATCATACTTGAATTTTTGTTTCATATGCATGGTGTTGGTCATGGTCATAGTGATGTTGCCATGGGAATAAGGATGTCCTTATGTGAAGCATGTTTTCATGAGTGTATGATTGGTTACACATTGTTATATGTCACTTACATGTGTCATTTTGTATGCTTGGTTACATTCTTGTATGTTTGGTTACATTCTTGCATGCTTGGTTACATGTATCATTCTTGTAGGTTTAATCACAAGTATCACCTTTCATGATTGATATTGGCTTGATGGGCCTTGACCCAGGTTCTGTGTTAAGTGGCCAAGAAAATCCCTACACTACTGGCCCTTTCGGCATCAATCCACGGAGTGCGGACTGAAGTCTCACCCGAGTTAGTATGGGGGGGATGTAGGAACTAAGTTTATGCACCCTTAGATGATAGTGATGTTGCTTTTAGACCTTTACTCTACCTTTGCGCAAATCGATAAACCCTTTAGGGCTTATCAACGTACTTCTCTTATTCATCCTTGAAGCCTTCGCGAAAGTCTTTGGTCGTCCTTCCTGGACCCTAAATAGCCAATTCAAATGCTTACACACCCTTGTAATTATCCTTACTTGTGTGTCTACTCTGATTAGCTTAAGTATTGGTTAACTTCAACAAGAATTATTATTATCTTCACGTAAACATATATTCTTACTTGTGTTTATATGAGAAAGTAAAATACATATATTCACACATCAATATAGCATTAAATCATAAACCCAATATTCAACATAACATAATTGCAACCTTCATAACAAAAGTAAAATAACTCATACACAGATATCTCCAGAATAATTCTCTTTATTGATGGTTCAGATCTCCAGTATAGACTCTAGCTGTCTTACACACACAACGTCAGGGGTCTATGCACTCAGGTGCAGACTTCTACCCTAGGCCTCTACACACTTACCCTCTTCCTACACTAAGACTCTTCACTCTTAACTCTCACAGACCCAAAAAATTACTTAGAACTCTACCAAAAGCTGCCTTAGACTCTTCTAAGACTCCCTTTTTATACATTCCCATGGCCCGTAGACCAAGGGTGGATCTCATCAAGCTGACACAAACTATGTAAAATCAGTGCGAAACCCTTTTTGGATGTTTACATCATTGTGCTCCACAACTACAAAATGCAAAAACTTTACATTCTTTATACAAAGCTTGGGCCTTTAGCCCCAAAGTTGGTCTTTTAACTAGAAAATTGACCCCAAGGGACCCATTCCCAATAGGCCCCCAACACAAATCTGGTGACTCATCCTCGAGTAACTTTGCTAGAGCATGGAGATCTTGTCACGAAGACCTACCAGCTCCACCTATACCACTGCGACTTCGATAGTGCAATGTGTTGCTGCTTGCTTCACTTGCTCGACTAATTCCTCCGTTGCTAGCCCCGCACTGTTTGCCTGCATTTTTTGTTGTGTTTCCTACAGACTGGCCAATTTACCTTCAATGGAGGGAGTGAGTACATAGGCTTCCTCTAGCCAAGGCCCCAATCTGGCCTTCATTACTACCTCCTTGTGCTGAGCTGCATCCACCTGTTCTTTAAGCACCTTTTCTTCCTGCAGCTTCGCTAACCTTTGTGTAATGGCAACGATGCACGCCATCAATTTAACCTCAACATATCTTTGTTGTAGCTCTCACACCTTTGTTTCCAGCCTCTTAACAATGGGATCCACCTATAGGTTGGTGACTACTTCAAGAGACTGCTTGAAGAAGGCATTGCAATCCTTCGTTGTGGCATCTACAACTGCTATTGTATCTTTGATAGTGGCTACGCACTTCTCTTTAACCTCTAGTGGAGTCGAAGGTTGGGCCCTTAGATCAATATTTGTGATTTTAAGGTCCAGTTCAAACTAAACATTAGCTAGCTCTGTGCTCGCTTCACGCACTTCGACAACGAGTTTTTGAATTCTCACATCCACTGAAACATCTTCAGGAATATCCATCTCTAAAACAATCCTACATGCCTCAGCCACCACCTTCGTCATGCATTCATTCTTTTCTGTGATGGCCTTAAGAAGATCAATGGCATAATTCTTCTATATAGCCAGCTAAGAATTGTTCACCTTTTGTTCACTGATAATGTTCAGGGCGTGATGTTCATGAGCTTGAAGTTCCACAATCACACCATCTTACAAGGTGTGAAGGGCTTCAGTTGGAAGCACGACCAAATTTAGCCCAACCCTCTTGAGGGTATTGACAGTGGACCTATCATCTTCTCCTTCTATAGTCAGTGCTCCATCCAGTAGCATTATGGCTAGGGGATCTAGTGTGTGCACCATTTCTACTGCTTCTAAAGTTCCAGGAGCCAAACTAGTTGACACCGCACTGCTTCGCCTCACACTGGTTTGTACCTGTGATGCCTAGATCTGTAGCTTGTGCAGACCCATTTGAATGGCATCCAAGGCCTTTTTCTGCTACTGCTTGAACTGCTACAACAATTCTACGGTCGTATCCCTAATCGTCTCACCAATGTCATTCAAATCACTTTCTGTCAAGGTGATTGGGTTGAGGGACATTTTTTGGCCTTGGAATTCTTTCGTGGCCCTACTTTCTCATGCTCCCTATTTCACTTAACCTAAAATGGAGTAGTATCCAGGTCTACTCCTCCATGTTCGAATCACTGCTCTTCCTCTTCTGTCTCCGAGGATGGAAATTTTTTACTCTCATCTGAGTCGTGCTCCTCTTCTTCGTGCCCTTCTGTCTACTTTATGGTAGTACACTCCAGTTTGGCTTTGTCCTTTCTTCCTCTTTTTGGCCAACTGTTCCATATTTAGTCTAGCCTCTTCCTTCTTATGCTTTTTTGCAGACTTGCTC
The DNA here is from genome assembly GCA_000404065.3 of Pinus taeda. Classification (NCBI taxonomy): domain Eukaryota; kingdom Viridiplantae; phylum Streptophyta; class Pinopsida; order Pinales; family Pinaceae; genus Pinus; species Pinus taeda. Next base: position 84,692 of record APFE030034382.1, read on the forward strand.
GACCCAACTGTCAAGTTCGAGGTCATGTGCTACTCTACTGGCCTGCGGTTGAGGATTGTTGCGATGGAATCGTATGTGGCTAGGTGTTACACAAAAATATCGTCACCTTGATTATTTGCAGTCAATGTAGGCCTATCATCACCTATACCAGCTTCCTAAGCAAGTCTTAAACCTCAGCTCTTCAAAACAAGCTTGAGAAAAGAGAGAAAGACATCAAAAAAGCGATATAACTCTGGTTCCGCACTTTCTCTTACTTTTGCCTGCGGGCCCGCACCTTTTGTTCAAGATATCTGCGTACTTATACGCTCTGTATGTAAAGGGGAGGGTGCGTACACCTGTAAAAGTCAAAAGGTGCAATTTTTATCTTAAAAAACTCATCTTGGGTTGATTCTAGAGTTTTCTATAAGGATTTCTTACGTGGATTTTTTGCTCCAAGTGGTTCATGCATCCCATCATAGGAGGAACTAATCCCTTGTTGAGAGGAGCTATCCCTTTGAAGAAGGTCTCTATCCCTTTGAAGGAGGAGCTGGTAATTGATCTCCATTGCACTATAAATTGAGGCATTGGGTCAGTGGCCAGAGAGGTTAGAAGTTGAACTTTTGAGGGTAAATGATAGTGAAATCAAGACTTCCTATTTGAGCTTAAGAGGAGAGATCACATACCTTTTTGGCCCAATTAGGGAGTGAGTGAAGCTTGTCAAAGTAGAGGAGACTTCTTGTTGGACCCTGGAAGGAGCTTGTACAGCGTCAAGGGAAAGGTTGTAAGGTTATTTCCTTTTGAATTAATACAATCAAGCTCATTTTTCTCAACAAGTATCTTATGCTATTTGTTTCATGGACTCCTTGACTTTCATGTTAAATATGTTTTATAATATTGGATATTCAGGTGCTATTTAATTGTTTGCCTTGTTTGTGCTTGCAGGTTTGTGACGAAGGAACTTACTTGGATCAAAGGAGCGAAGGCATCTCCAAACTTGCGTTGGACATGAGGTAGGCCCTTAAACACATTTTTTTGCCATTATTTATAAAGCACATTTAGAGAAAGATAGTGTCTGGTTGGTTTGTTTGTCATTAGGTCATCATTAGATTCTAGGAAGGTATGTCTTGTCCGCAAGATCGACTCATTCCGTGTGACAAGTTGTTTGCAGGTTTTGGGAAAGAGTTGGATTTCAGTGCAACTTATTATTTGCAGACAGATTGATAGATAGAGAGGGTTAAAAATATTCTTTAGGACATATTGAGGATGTATGTTATCTATCAGCAATGGAAGTGGGAAGAGTATCTTCCATTGTGGAGTTTGTGTATAATAATAGATATCATGAATCCTTGAAGATGAGGTTGTTTGAGTCACTTTACAGGTGGCGTTGTAAGACTCTTATTAGCTGGAGTGATCCAGTGAATAGGTTATTGATTGAACCAGATGTGTCGGTAGAGATGGAACATGAAATGTAGGTTATTAAGAGGAATTTGAAGGAAGCATAAGGCATGCATAAGAGTTATGCATATCAACATGGAGTATTTAAGATGTTTCATGTTGGGGAACATGTGTACTTGCGCATCAATCCCAAGGGTATCTCCTTGAGTATTGGGTCATGTGCCACGTTGGCACCTCGGTATTGCGGGCCTTTAGAGATCCTTGAGAGGATTGGACCAGTGGCCTACTAACTTTCACTGCGTCCAAAATTGAAAGTTCGTGATGTTTTCCATGTTTCATTGCTTAAGAAGTATATCCAAAATGTTGATCATGTGATTTACTGGCCTATATTACAGGTGGAATTAGTGGGAGAATTCCAACCAAAACCATAATGCATATTGTAGCAGAAACAACTCATGTTCCAAAAAAAAGAAATTGAGCAGCCAAAAGTGTAATGGAAACTATTAGATGGTCAATCAGATGCAGGCTATGTATCCTTCTCTATTCTCTAGTCGATAAAATTTATTTTGGTATATGTGTTTGATGTTGTGTTGGTTATATGTATATGCACATGCATGTTCTAAATACTACATCAAGTTGTGTTATAAATCTCCAATAAGAAGTATGGTGTTCAAGCTATGATGGCCATGGTCTTAGTAGTGTGATATAATGTCAATGATGCAACAAGCTTTGCAATAAATCTCCATGGGAAGCATGGGTTTTGTTGGTTTATGAGTGTCATTGAACATCGAGGATGATGTTCCCCCAAGGGTGAGGGGTTTCTAACAACCCCTGGTTGATTTTCTATGTAAATAAAATAAGACTAAGGTCATGGGACATGTATTCCAACTTGAATGTTTGGAAAAACATAGTGATGGGTATTATTGGTGATTAATTTATGGCTATGGAAATAGGAAAATGCATTGGCAAAGCAAAAGTGGAAATAATTGGAATTTTATTTATGAAATAAAGGAACATGGTAAAAAAGGAAGGTGAAGAGATACATATTTTCATGAGAGGGAAATTGAAGGAAAATGAAGAAAATAGAGGCCTTATTGATAAAAATGCTTGTGAGGATTAGTTCACAACTTTTGTTAGTTCAGTCTTGGAGCTCTCATTTCATTCCCTCATTCTCTCACACTCTTGCGCACCTAGAGTATTCTTGGAGCATTCTTGGAGCACTTTGGCATACATTTGATTTGGAGAAAGAAGGAAAAGGAAGGCAGGAAAGACCAAGGGAACAAGTCAAACAGTAGCTATAGTTAGATTACTTTGAAGGTAACAAGTTGCATGTGCAATTTCCTTGTTGATTTTGGGACGCATGGTATATGCATGTGATTTTTTGGTTATGTGTTTTCATTGACATTGAGGATTTCCAAGATTGACAGTGTTTTCAACCTTGCCTTTGTTGAAAATAGCCACAAGAAATGCTAAATATAGAGGTGCTAAAAATAGCATTTCTATAAATAGCATTTTGGGATACATTTGAATTTTAGTCAGTCCCTGAACTAAAATTTAGAATTAAAATTCGAATTTGATCTTCATAGGTTGTTTGAAAAGTAATTAATTAAGTCATCTTGAGTTAATTAGTTGGAGAAATTCAAACATGAAGTCTATGTGAAGATATGCAACAATTTTCCCTTTGATTGAGGAAGTTATCCCTTAATTAAGGAGATCAGGATGAGTTGTAACTTGAGTTGTAATTAGTTAGCTTAGTTAACCGAGTTAAGTCCAGTTATATTAGTTCCAACAGTTTGTGGAACTAATTGTGAGTTCAGTTAGTTAATCATGCATGCATGTAACTACTGCTCTCATAAATGACTCATTCATGTTAGTTCGGTCAGAGACCTAGTTGAGATCATAGGATGAGACAGTGTACTATCAGTTGCAAGAATATTCCATTGAGGATATTTCTTGCATGCAGAAGGAATTCATTCCTTAGAGATTGCACAGTTACTTCTGAGTTTGGTGAGTTGTGTGAGAGGTGAATTCACACAGGTGGCAACTAGAGGACCCAAGAGAAACTGCGCAAGGAAATAAGAGCCTTGGAGGATTGAAGGAAGCCATATGTGTTGTCTATTCTGTGTATGAGCAGGAGTGAGGGATTGTACTGAGAGGTGGATAGCTTGAGAGCTAAAGACTTGTGTAATCCTGAGATATTTCCACTTGTATGATAATACAGATATTGGTGTTTTTAGCTCAGGCTTTCCCAGAGTATTCTTCTGTGTTCATGTGTGATTGATTTCTCATTCTCTATTATATGTGTTCTAATTGATCTTGCTCAAAATCGATTAAGCTTCCGCAAAGTTTGTTGTAGAAGTCAATCAAATATTTTGCTTTAGTATATTGCATTATCAGGTGATCTACAGTGAGAAATTCTACATGGTATCAGAGCAAAGGTGATCAAATCGGAGAACAGTATACAAAGAAGGGAGATGTTGAAAGGTTGAAGTTCTTGATTATAGAAATCAAATTCTTATCACATCTCAAATGTCACTAATGGTGTTCAATGGTTTGAGACTCGAGTATGTCCTTGATGGCAACTCGAATTATACAGCCTGGAAGGATCGCATGGAAGTGGTATTAGGGGACAATAGTTTGAAGGACTTTATTGATCAATATGTCCCCAAGCCAGTAGCAGCTAATGCCCAAGATTTGGCAGAAAGGAAGAAATGTGTGGCTAGAGCGAGGAGGATTATTTTGGAGGGAGTTCAAGACCACATTGTCTCGAGTCTCCATGGGAAGGAGACACCATTTTCAATGTGGAAAGCATTGACAGATCTATATTAGAACAACAGTGATCAAAGAAAGTTGGCGTTGAAAGACAAGCTTCAGAAAATCAATTATGAAAAGGGTGACATGATCTCTACATATCTGAACAAGCTCACCACCTGCAGGGATGATCTTGGAAGTGTAGGAATCATGACAGAAGATGATGACATGGTGAGTCTTGCTCTCCTCAGTCTTCCTAAGAGTTGGAATAGCTACCAAGACTTAGTAAATAGAATAGAGAAACTGCTACATTGGGAACAACTGGGGTCAGATCTAATGCAGGAGGAGATCAAGAGAAGCACCAGAGACGTTTCTTCATCAAAGCATAATGATGAAGAAAATATAGTCTTAGCAAGTAAGGCAAATAAAGGGAAAGGGAAGGATTCCCATTCCAAATCGTGCTCTTCCCATGGTGGGAAGAAGATTGACAAATCAAAAGTGTGATGCTTTCATTTTCATGAGGTGGGCCATTATGCAACAAATTGTCCACAAAAGAAATCCATGAAGGGATCCTCGAAAGGATCAGATGGTGAGGCACTGGCCTCACAGTTCGAATTGGATTTCACCCTCATCTCATGTATGGTTTCATCGATGGTGGGTTGTGTTTTGGTACCTGGACAGTGGAGCCTCATTCCACATGACTGATGACATCAGTTTATTCAGTACCTTGGAGGAGAAGGACCTCCAGATGCGCATATATGGGCGATGATGGAAAGTACCATGTTTCAAATGAAGGCACGATTGTGTTTTAGAGGGAGCATGGAGCTCCTCTCACCCTGAGTGATGTAAGGTATCTGCCTGGACTAAATAAGAACCCGGTATTCATCGCAATTTTGGAAGAAAAAGGTTATGATGTAGCCTTTAGTAAAGGGAAGGCATTCCTGAGACACATCAGCAAGAGACAAACCAAGAGGATTGGGATTCAAGTGAAGAATCTCTACAAGCTGGAGGTATATGACTGTACTGTATTGAGTTACAAAGCAAAGTTGGTGGAAAGCCAAGATATTGGCGAGCTATGGAATAGAAGATTGGGCCACTTGCACCATGGGGCCTTGAAGATCATGCAACAAATTTCTACTGGACTTCCCAAGGGTAAACTTGAGCAAGTGGATACATGCAAAGGTTGTACCTTGGGTAAGTATGCAAAATCTTCCTTTTAGGATCAAGACAGTCAAGCTGGAGCAATCCTGGAGTGAATTCATACAAATGTGTGTGGACCATTCTTGACAGCCTCCACTGCTAAATAAAGGTACTATGTTATGTTCATTCATTATTTTTCTCATAGATGTTGGATCTATTTCATGCAAAAGAAGTATCAAACCTTCTCAAGGTTTTGTGAGTTCAAAGCCTTGGTTGAGAAAGAATCAGGAAAGAAGATAAGGGCCTTGTGAAGTGACAATGGTGGAGAGTATGTCTCTCAACAATTTAAGGACTTCTGTGTAGCAAAGGGAATTAAATAGGAGATTGATGACACCCCATAACCCATAGTAGAATGGGGTGGCCGAAAGGAAGAATAGAACAATTGTGGGAGCAGCTCGGGCGATACTCCATGACCAAATCCTACCACTTCATTTGTGGGCCAAGGCATGCAATACAATAATATACTTATAGAATAGAAGCCCACATCATATACTGGGGATGAAGACACCAGTGGAGGCCTTTTCTAGGAAGAGACCAGATCTGAGTCACTTCAGGATCCTTGGATCATCGGTTTATTTCCATGTGACCAAAGATGCCCCAAAGAAGCTAGAACCAACAACTAAGTTGGGGATACTTGTGGGGTACATTGATACACCCCACAACTATCAAGTGTTCTTACCTACTATTCAGAGGAAAGTGACATGCAGAGATCTAAAGTTCGATGAGAAAAAGGCCATGCAAGTATCCCTTGAGAGGGAGATCAAGTTGCATGTAGAGGAGGAACTTTTGGTTCCTAAGGATGAGGAGCCTCAGACTAATGCAAAGTAGCCACATGCAAAGGATCGAGGAGTGGATACATCCACTCATGCAGAGTCTTCCAGAGATGGGCATAAGCACTCAAGGGAAGCTGACAGATTGGTGATGGATGCAAGAGAGAATGTGGGACAACCATCCTCTTAGCATAGACAAAGGAGATCACCTAAGCGGTAGAGTGGTTACATGGCCCTGGTTGGGGAGTGTGTAGAGACTAAACCATCTTCCTTCAAGGAAGTAGTGCAGCAGCCGGTTTAGGTTGATGCTATGGTGGAGGAGTACAACTCCATAGTTTGGAACAGTGTTTGGGATGTTGTCCCAAGACTGGAGGACAAGTTAGTGGTGAGTTCCTGATGGATTTACAAGGTAAAGCAAGCAGCTGATGGCAGTGTGGAGAAACATAAGGCATGGTTTGTTGCCCGTGGTTTCTCACAAGTTGAGGGGATCCACTATGATGATACTTTTGCTCCTGTAGCAAGGTACTCATCTATTAGATCGATGTTTGCACTATCAGCATAGATGGGTTGGAAGATCCATCAGATGGATGTGAAGATGGCATTCCTCAATGGAAAGATTAAGGAAGAGATGTACATAGATCAGCCCGAAGGATTTGAGACCTTTGATCGTGAGTTGCATGTGTGCCAACTCAAGAGAGCTTTGTACGGGTTGAAGCAAGCACTTTGTGCTTGGTACACCAGGATTGACAACTATTTCACTAGGTTGGGCTTCACTAAGAGTGAAGTAGATGTGAACCTTTACCACATCATTATAGAAGGGAAGACATTGATCATTTTTCTTTATGTTGATGATCTGATATTGACAAGTGATGATTAGTTGATCAAGTCTTGCAAGGAGGACCTTGCAAGAGAGTTTGAGATGAAAGACATGGGCCTTATGCACTATTTTCTAGGCATGGAAGTGTGGCAGAAAGATGGGGAAGTGTTTGTGTCTCAAGGAAGGTATGCTAATGAGATGCTTAGGAGATTCCACATGGAGAAGCATAATCCCATGCAGACTCCTCTAGTAGGTAACTGGAGGAACGAGGATTCTACTTCAGGTGAGGTAGTGGCTGCTACTTTTTATCAGTAGCTTGTGGGTACATTGATGTATTTAGTGAACACATGACCAGATTTGTGCTTTGCGATGAACCAGCTGAGTCAAGCTATGGTTCAGCCTACCAAGTTATTTTGGAAGGCAGTGAAGAATGTGCTGAGATACTTCAGAGGCACATCTCAATATGGATTATGGTATAAACGAATAGAGGGAGTGAAGCTTCAGGACTTCACAGATGCAGATTGGGCAGGGATTTCATCAGATCGGAAGAGCACTTTAGGAGGAGTTTTCAACCTTGGTTTAGCTGCAGTTTCTTAGTACAGTAGGAAATAGAGGTCAGTTGCACTTAGCTCAATAGATGTTGAATAGATGGCTGCTAGTCAGGCACCATGTGAGGCCATTTGGATGTGGAAAATTATAGTTGGATTGTTTCGTCAGAGGATGGATCCAACTGTGATCTATTGCGATAATCAGAGTTGTATCAAACTCTCTAAGAATCCAGTATTTCATGACAAGTCCAAGCACATCGATATCCGGTATCATCATCTTCAAGATTATGTGGTGAAGAGGATCATGTTGTTGTTGTATGCTTCGACCGAGGAGCAAGATGCAAATATTTTGACTAAGGCATTGTCAAAATGAAAATTTGAGTTCCATGGAGATAGAATTGGGGTGACAAATAATCCCTTTCTTGTTGAGAGGGAGCGTTGAAAATAGTAACAAGAAATGCTAAATATAGAAGTGCTAAAAATAGCATTGCTATAAATAGCATTTCAGGATACATTCCAATTTTAGTTGGTCCCTGAACTAAAATTGAGAATTAAAATTAAAATTTGAATTTGATCTTAGCAGTTGTCTGAAAAATAATTAATTAATTTATCCTTAGTTAATTAGCTATAGAAAATAAAACATGAAGTCTATGTGAAGACATGCAACAATTTTCCCTTTGATTGAGGAAGTTATCCCTTAATTAAGGAGATCAAGATGAGTTGTACCTTGAGTTGTAATTAATTAGCTCAGTTAACTCAGTTAAGTCCAGTTAGATTAGTTCCAACAGTTTGTGGAACTGATTGTGAGTTCAGTTCGTTAATGCATGCATGCATGTAACTACTATACTTCAAATAACTAAATAGTCTATCATAAATAACTCATGCATGTCAGTTCAGTCAGAGACCCAGTTGAGATTCGAGGATGGGATAGTGTACTATCAATTGCAAGAATATTCCATTGAGGATATCTCTTACATGTAGAAGGAATTCATTCCTTGGAGATTGCACAATTACTTCTAAGTTTGGTGAGTTGTGTGAGAGGTGAATTCACACAGGTGGCAGCTAGAGGACCCAAGAGAAACTGCGCAAGGAAATACGAGGTTTGGAGGACTAAAGGAAGGCATATGTGTTTTCTATTATGTCTATGAGCAGGAGTGAGGGATTGTAATGAGAGTTGGATAGCTTGAGAGCTAAAGCTTTATGTAATCCTGAGATATTTCCACCTGTATGATAATATAGATATTGGGGTTTTTAGCTGAGTCTTTCCCAGAGTATTCTTTTGTGTTCATGTGTGATTGATTTCTCATTATCTGTTATATGTATTCTAATTGATCTTGCTCAAAATCGATTAAGCTTCTGCAAAGTTTGTTGTAGAAGTAGATGAAGTATTTTGCTTTAGTATATTGCATTATTAGGTGATCTACAGTGAGGAATTTTACATCCTTTCCATTTACTCGATAACCATGGTGTTGTGGGTTTTTTCTACTCGATTGTTTTCTGATTGGTGCTCATAATACATTATGGTTGTGGGTTGGAAAAAACCCTCTGGAATCCATGGAACAACTTAGGTTGAGTTACTAGTCTCGAAGCCTATGTTTGGACAAATGTTATTGAGCCCTTGGTGGGTTGAGTTATGAGTCCCTGGAGCCAGTTTCGACAAACATTTTGGAGACATGGAAGGTTTTGGGTTAAGATACTTATTCCTGGAGCACTGGACAACTTCGGTAGATACCAATATAGTTTGTGTCAGCGATGTTCAGTTGTGAGGTGGAATCACTATGATTGAGGGTTGAGGTTGTTTGACCTCTGGAAGGCCTGGTTTAGTTTTGTCTTGGTTTATTCCATGATATTCCACATTCATGCCTCGAATATGGCATGGGGGTAATTGGCTAAAAGAGATATTTGGTTTAGCCCAATCTATGGTTGGGTGGTATGTGGAAGTCCCTAACTTGAATGGTATTTTTCTATGTTAATATGAAACATTTCCTTATTGTGGTCTAAGAGAATTTTTAGTGTCATATTGGTGATATTACGGTTGGGTTTCCATGCTTTCAATTTTGGTTATTTTCTGGTTATATGTTCATTATATGATATGTACCATCTATACATGTTATCATGATTCATGTAGTTGATTGATTGATTGATGAATGTATTGACTAATAAGCAATGTTGTAGCTATGTGGAGATGACATAGAGCCTTCTTGATGATTCTTAGATGAATATTAGACTAAAATGATCAAATATGCATTCATGAAATGTAGCTTACATGTTTTCCATGTGTTTGATGAAATGTCTAGTGTGTTCAAGATAGTCTAGGTCATGTTTCTAACTCAATTTTGAATGTTTAGCCTTGTTTTCATGTATATTATGATTCTAGAAAGTCTCAGGCATTTCTGGGAAGTGCTCTGGAGGTTGACCTAGAATTGTGGCTCAGATCTCAGAGCCACACCCTCTGCAATGGGCAACTTGGGTTGGACGTAATGATGTGTATGCGGTTGGAGGCCTTCAACCACACCTAGGCCTTTTCATGCATGTGGTTGGGAGCCTAAGTCAGTGAAAAGGAGCCCGAACTTAGTCTTTGGTCATGAGGGGTGGTCCTTTGGCCCCTGTGTGTCATGTAGCCCTAAGGGATGTTAGTTGTCACTTTATAGTCATTTTTTAGGCCCCACGTCCTTAACTAGAGTTGTGAGGCTAGTTCATGTCATAGTAACTCTTCATCTCAGGTTTACCTTGGTAGGCCAGTGAAATTGGGTAAATGTTGGAGGGGTGGTTAAAATTTTGACTTTCTCTATGGCTTTATTTCATAACATGATACTGCTCTGGTCTATAATGCACATTGGCTCTAGATAGAACTCTCCCTCAGGTTCCATCTATAGCAAATACCAATAAATTACATGATTAAAATCCTATAAATATATTTTAACAAAATAAATATGGAAAACATCATGAACATTAACTAATCGAGGTAAAGCTAGCCTACATTCCATTGGTCCAATCCTCTCAAGGATCTCAAAAGGCCCACAATATCATGGTTCCAACTCGACACACATCCCAATCTTTAGGGAACTCTATTGGGGTTTAATTCTCAAATAAACATGCTCCCCAACTTGGAACTTTTTATGCACCCCGTGTTGATATGCATAGTTCTTCTACTTATCATGTGCCACTTTCAAATTCCATTTTATGATATGAACTTGTTTCTTCATTTCCTTTAGCATGTTAATCCCAACAAGGACCCTACTCACTATATCACTCTAGCGGATAGGAGTATTGTAGCTTCTTCCATACAGAGCCTCAAATAGAATCATCATTATGGGCTCTTAATATCCATTTTTGTAAGAAAATTGTACAAGTGGAATATATTCTTCCCACTTATTGGGTCGATGCAATACATATATCCTAAACATGTCATTAAGGACAATATTTTTCCTCTCTATTTTCCCATCTGTATGTGGTTGATATGTTCTAATAAAAGCCAATTTTGTTCCAAACCCTGCAAACAGGTCCTTTCAAAACCTTGAAGTGAACCTAGCATCTTTTTCTAGCACAAATTCTTCTGGGATACCATGTAGCCTCAAACTCTCCTCTATGAATATTTGTGCCACTTCACTAGCAGAGTTAGTGGACTTAACTGCCACAAAGTGAGCTACCTTGCTTAACTTCTCTATTAACACCATGATTGCATCATGCTACCAATATTTTCTAGGAAAACCTATAATAAAATCCATAGAAATTACCTCCCATTTCCATTTTGGAATGGGGATGGTTTGCAATAGTCCAATTGGATGCTTTCACTCAGCCTTTACTTGTTGGAATTCTATGCATTTTTCCACAAAATCAACCACTTCCTTCTTTAAATTCAACAAGTAATAGTATTTATTAATGGTTGTAAGGGTCTTTGATACCTTAGATGGCCTGAATAAGGCTTAACATGGAACTCTTTCATTATTAGCATTTTTATTTCATCATTGTTAGGAACATAAATTATGCTTTTAAACCTAATTAGGTCATCCTCAGTGAGGTGATATTATTCATCTTCACCACTTTGCAGTAATTTTTCTTTCATCTACTAATATTTTTCATCTTTCTACCCAACACTTTTGATCCCTTCTACCATGTATGGTCTATAATAAATTAAAACTTCCAAGTGATTCACTTGAATTCTTCTTCTCAGAGCATCGAAAACACTATTTTATTTTCCTTTTATGTACTTGATTTCAAAGTCAAATTCACTGAGTGTGGCCAACCATCTTGCTTTCCTATCATTCAGCTTAGATTTACCAAACAAATACTTGAGTCCCCTATGGTCTTTCATGAGTGTAAATTTTCTGCCAAGGAGGTAGTGCATTCACATTTTCAAGGCATGTATGATGGAAATCAATTCTAAATCATGGGTTACATAATTCACCTTATGTTCATTTAACTTCCTAGACTCATATAATAATACCTAGCCTTCCTACATTAAGACTCCATTTATCCCTTCCTTGCAGGTATCTGTGGACACCACAAAATCCTTGGTAGGATCTCAATTCTCAACACTCACACATTGGTGATAAACCTATTTAACTGCTCAAAGCTTTATGCACATTGATCATTCCTTTTCTCTGCAAAATTGGGATGGGATGACCTATTTTGAAGAAATTTCTAATAAATCTCCCATAATATCTCGTCAATCCCATGAATGATATAACTTCATCCACATTCTTTGGATTTGGTCACTCCATTATGACCTTGATATTTTTAGGATCAACTGAGATACTTTTGTTGAGGAGAATATTTCCCAAATAATGTATATCTGATTGGTGGAAATCAAACTTAATGAGCTTTACATAAATTTTGTTCTCCCTCAACAATTTTAACACTGCATCCATATGCCTTTTGATGCTCTTCTTCTGTCTTTGAGTACACTAGTATCTCATCAGCAAAGACAATGACAAACTTGTCTAGATAAGGATGCAACAAACTATTAATTAGGCACACAAACATGGCAAGGGAATTAGTAATCCCAATGTCTACCACTACGTTATAGTTACTACAACAACGTCCAAAATTTTGGCTTACACTCAAATTTTGGAGCCTTCCTTGGTCATTTTAATTATTGTTTCAAACACTAGAGATCATTTCATCAACTTTCTCATAGTTCGTTGGTCCCTTTTTCATGTTGGGCTAATTGTTATATTTTGGAATGTTTGGTTGTTGTACAATGTTTTTAAGCCTTTTCTAGTGGTTTCAAAGGTAGGTATTTGTGTATATGAGTTTTCCCAACTATGACAGAATTTGTCACATCCATACACAAAGTCTTGAGTGTTGTTGCAAAAATGTTGTCACAGTCGTTCTAAAGCCTATCTTAAGTCTCGCACTTGTCGTATATTTTCATGAGGCAGTCACATTGAGGGAAATTATTTGTTTACATGTTTTGATGATTTATGTTGTGGTGTCTTTGAAGTATGATAAGTGTGTGATCACAGTCAAGGTTCATCACAGTTCATCACCCCTCCCACACTTAGCCATTTTTCGGAAAATCTTCCCTACCAAGCAACTTAGCTTCACCAGGCCCTGACTGAACTACGCACTGCACAATATTAGCCCTCTAAGTTGTGGCCTTACTACTTGGCTTTTTACAATGTGCAGTCAATGTCCTTCATGGTTGCTTCTCTATGTAATTGTTGAGCCCAAATATTGATTTTGACCTCCAAAATTGCATAGTTGTATCTCCCAGTCTGCCTTGAACTATGTACTTCACATCTTCACCCCTCAATATTTTCCCTTTTCTACTGGAATTGTGCAATGAATAGAAGCCCAACCTCCCTTGGCACCCAAAATTGCACAAATTATCTTTCGAGTGTGCCTTCCTTCAGCTGGACCTCACTTTTTCCAGAAACTAAACCGTTTTGCCCTTCAAGCCTCCTTGAGCTATGCATTGTGAAGTCTCCATTGTCAAGTCCCCCTTGCCTCCTGAAACTACATATTTTTCCCTCCTAGGGACCCATCCCACACCCTCCACTGCCTACTTGAACTGCACAATTTTTTCCCTAAGAAGGGACTACGCAAATGTTTCCCTCAGTGGCCACAACACATTGTGTTTCCCTCAGTGGCCACAACACATTTTGTTTCCCTTAGTGGGCATTGCACAAATTTTTCCCTCAATGAGCACTACACAATTTTTTCCCTTCATGGGCACTATAAAATTTTTCTCCTTAGTGGGAACTGTGCAAATATTTACCTCAGTGGGAACTACACAAAATTTTCCCTCAATGAGGATTACGTAGAAATTTCCCTCAGTCCACCATGAGCTGCACACTGCACAGCCTCAGTGATCAAGCTTGACCTTGGCTGTTTTAACTACGCAATTGCATAGTCACTGGGCCTTCTCTCCTGACATGTCACCTAGTCTCGACCCAATTCATGAATCCAAATCCTCTATCTTAGGCTAGGGGTTTTCAGACTAATTTTGTCTTGTCATGAATGAGTTGCATATGCAAGTAATCTCTTACGCCATGACGGGATGATGATGAAGGAGATGTAGAATGGGAGCATGCAGAAAGACATCTTTGTAGTTGAAACATGCAAACTAATCCATCAAAGAAAATAAAAGAGACACAATTTTTCAACTACCATCAAAGACTAAAGATCGTTGAAGACTACGCATCACCAAGCCATGCGGAGGAGAAGAGAAACATATCTAAGAATAGATCTAATACTTAGCAACAACACTGACTTGACATTGCCACATCACCAAGCATTCCATGTCAGTAGTGTCGTGTGATTTCATGTCATGAGTGGTCATATGCCACATCAATAAAGTTGACCATGTACATTATATTCAAATGTATTGTAAAGTGGAAGTCCAAAGGACACACGTGAATATGGAGAGTCATGTGGGTTGAAAAGTCATAGCAAGTTGAATGTCATGAGGTAGTCAAATATTCACAAAGTGGAAGCATTACCCCTCGGTTATATATACCACCTCATTGTATGAGCAAAGGAATTTTTCACCTTGGCTCCTCTTGCATGTCATTAGAGAGAGATTAGATAGTTCTTTGAGGAGCAAAGAGTGCCTCCAACTTCCCACTATTGGGGCTAGTGACGTAAATTGTAAAGATATGTCTTGGAACTTTTTCTTAATAACATAAGCCTTTAATGCCAACAAATTCTCCATGAATGGACTATGAATGCTTGTAAGTCTATTATGTGGAAATTTGTATTTCATGTTTTCTTTCACATGTACTAGGATAGATGAAATATTTTGGTTATTTTAGTGGTTATATTCTTGAGAATTTGTTGTAATGTTTGTTATTTTTGTACCATCCTTGTGGACTATTTTGCGAGATATTTGACCGATCTATTCCTATTTGTTGGTTGTAAATACCATCACATATATTGTGGACTATTCTGTTAGATGTTAGATGGATCCTTTTGGTTCATGTGTGTCTCTTCTTGGGTGGTACTATTACCTCTCATTTAGAGGCTCACTTTTCACCCCCCTTAGTAGTAGAAGAACCTTGACATAGTCGCAACTGCACACTCACTAGGCAAGTCTCCCTTGCTTTCTAAGGACACCATTCCATCCCTCTCTTGTGCTCACAATTAGAGCCAAGGCATATATTTGAGATAATCAGGCTGATATTTTGGATTGGTATCATACACCAAATGGTGTGAGGTCTATTTGGGACTTCACATCGGGGAGATCCCCCTTGGTTGACAGATTTCAAGCACTGTCAGCAAAATGGAACTATAAGGAGGGCCATGCGATAGGCTATGCCCATTGAGTCTGGTTTGAATCTCTTATTTAAAATGGCTCTTCCCAAATCACAATCTTGAGATTTTTTTCTAAAGAGCTTAATTGCACCATCCCTGCAGAAGTTATTCATAACTTGTCTGAATTTAAGTTTGACAATGAGGGTGAATCAAAATTTCATGCACATTTGTTTCAAGTTATCTTTCTTTATATTTCTAATAGAATACATTGCAAATATTTCATGTCTATATTACCCACCCTCACATTTTAAGGTCATGTTAATCGATGGTGTCATACATTACCCATTGCTTCTATCCATTCATTCGACCAACTTGCCTAAGAGCATTATAAATCCTTCGATAAGTATAACTATCGAGATGTTTGTATAAGAATCAATATTTTAAGAATGAATCTTGATGAAACAATTAAGGATTTTTCTGATCGATTCCTTCACCTCTGTTATGAAATTCTTGAAAAACATCTTAACTAGGATTTCTTGAAACAATAGTATGAGTGCTTAGTTCTTATCTCTTTATACAGTGAAATTGAACCCCCTGATTTTCCTACTTTCCCAACTCTTACGAATCATGAGACACATCAAATTTCAGAGGAGGAACTCACTTCCTCTTTTTTTTGTCCTCCTCCTTTACTAGTCTTGATGTGGGTGTCTCCTTGTTGTGGTTGTAAAATTGGGAAATTTGCGAATCAAATATCCAATCCATCTTCTCATTCTTCTTTTGTTTTTCATGATTCAGATTGAATGTAGAAAAGTCCAGAATGGCTCATGAAGCCTACATTGACAACTGACTCCTCCGTTTTGCAATAATTTTTCACCGTTAACAACTCTAGTCTCCAAGATGACCTCGAGTTTTGTCATCCCCTATCATCTGCATGCCATGACACTTCGAACCATGATCCACTTGATCATTCTGCTCCACCAACTAGTTTTCTACACTCTCTTGGTTTTCAAGATGTTGGTCCAAACTATGAGCATGTACAAGGAAGTCACATTACATAGGCAGAGTTGAAGAAAGGTGAAGGTTCTTTCAATTTTCCTCTCTTTTTCAGAATATTCCATGTAAAAACAATGTTTTTCCACTCTTGAATAATTTTCAATCTGCTAATCTCTGTAGAGAATCCAATGCAATGAATTCTTCCAATAAACCCCTAGCCTTAGGAAGTAATAATTCCAATGATGATTACTCTATTGCCATACATTGTGACAAATTCCCAAGCACATCATATGATCTTTTGGTTTCATGAAGATTTTAATTTAGATTTAGAATCTGGTTCAGTCAGAGAATATGTTCATATAGAAACATCCTCTTCATGTCACTATCGCTTACTTCGTGCCATTTCCAATGCATCTACTTGCGGCAAAGATATTTCATGCCCTTCTGTTTCTTCATCTGATGAGTTATACCATCGATTGACACAAGGCAGCGAGGTTGTCCACGATGAAATTGAAAAAAGTCAAATCAGAGTCCCATTCCCCTCCCTCACCATCTCTTCTCCTGCATGAAGGCAACTCTTCAAATCATCTTGCTCATGATATCTCATTGATTATTTATATTTGAATTTGCAATGAGAAGAGTCTTATGACTTGAGAAATTTGGTTGTTGAATTTGAAAAATTTGGTAACATCTGTGAGAGATATGGTTGTTATCCGATGAGTAGTGGCCTTAATAAAACAATAAATAAAATCTATCCTCAAACCATGCATGATCTGCTTCAAGCTTCAAAATGAAATTTTAGAATCCTAACAAGTTATGGGACTTGCTATTTAATCAAGGAACTTCGTCTTCCATTAATGGTTATGTTGGGATCTCGCGACTCTGGTAAGCTCCCTAAACTATGTCAGATCTGGTTTCTCTCCCACAATCTGTCTCTCTACATGGTTTCAATTCATGTAAATTTCCTTTTGAAAAATATTTGGTATTCTGGGTGTGACCTTTCAAATTTCAATATTTTACTTGTGATTGAATTCAAGAAGTTGTTATAGTTTAGTCATCTTGATGCAAATATCTTGCATCAAACTCAGGATATGAATTTTCATCTCTCGGAGAGTCATGGAATTGCAAATTTTATCACTCCAAGGAATATCTTTGCCCAAAGGAATCATGCTTATCAAATCCATCCCTTAATGGTCAGCTCTTGGGTCTTCTTAGGAATTTTATGTTGCAAATTTGTCTTCTCATCGCACCAAAAATCTTCTTGAGTGATAATGAATGCACAAGTTGTTACACAAATCAAGTTCTTCTTCATTCACCATGTCCCAACTGGTCTCATGTATTTGTGGTGATGGAATACTTTTTAAACTCGTTTGATGACTATGATGCTTGTACAATTTGTCACCAGTTGCAAGAAAATGGATTGTCACATACATCATGCGAAGAAGATGACTCTATTAGTCAAAACATTCATGAAACTATTGAAATTGATTTATCTTTGTTGATCGCAAACTGGGAATCTGATGCTTCAATCAGTCATCTGATCATTCTTTTGTCCTTGATGACTCTCATTCAACTTATCATTTTCTCATCAGCACATCCAAGGACATTGGTTTTACATCTCTTGACCTTTGTCATTGAATATCTCACTGTTCAGATTTGTGCCAAGTAGTTGAAACACTTTAGCCTTCGTTGATAGTTATGCCGGGTCCTCGCTATCTCATCATGACTGTTGAAAATGATTAGATCTATTTTCTCCCATAATATTCTCATTATAATCCCATGCTTCTAATTAAAAACTCATATTTTCAAATATTTCAAGAGGGTTGTATCGAGTTGTACGATCCAATCACTGAATGGTTGGAACAAGCTTACCTGGAAAGCTCTATCGTGAACAACCAATTTCTATATTCCCTCGCGCTTGCTAAAGAGTTAAGTGTATATGGAGACACATCAACGAGAAGCATCCAAGTTTTTTTTTAAAGATGGTATTCATCTGAAAGGTAATAATGAAAATGGGATGAAAGTAGTGGTTGTGACACATCTTTGTTCGCATAGGCGAGATCTTCATTTTCTAGTGAAAGTTATTCAAGTTCTTATTTTTTCTGTTTCACATTTCCTTATATTTGTTTTAATTGTTGGTATCTGTGTGAATGCATGTCGGGAACAACTATGGTGTCTTCACTATAAATTTCATTATATGTGACCTCAAACTTCTAGATGTTAGGTTAGGACTAGGATTATCTGCATCCTATTTTTCTCTCTCTTAAACTCATTTTGTGCTCGTTCTCTATAGTCTGTCCCCATTTTCTTATTATCTTTCTACATCATGTCTTCTTTAGCCATTTTTTTCTCTTGTCTTCTAGTTTTGTTTCCTTGTTGTGTGTTTTCTTTCTTTTTGTCTTGTTTTATTTCCTATTGAGTTTCGCATTTTGTTTTCATCATGTGTATAAGTGTTGTGCCTGGAATAGTTTTGGCTTCTTTGTATGTCTATGGCCGAACTATAAAGAGTCTTGTGACACTTCAGCATTTAACTAACCTTCTTTTCGTCTTCCTTGTGTTGGTTACATCTTTTGGATGATGAAGTTGTGACAGAAAATAATATTCATTCGAAAGGAGAGTTTTGGGAAAACTAAACAAGAAAACCTAAATCAAAGGTATCTATATTCTCTCTAAAGGAACAACCTTTTCTTTGATCAATAAGTCAAGATCCCTCTTCCCCCTCAAAAATATATAAGTTCCAATGCACAATTCTCTTTAAATAAATAAATAAAGGTGAAAGAAGAGAAATGCTTCATATGCAAAGAGGTGAAGCAAGAAGCTCCACCGGGGTACTATCCAGGCTTGTTGGGAGTAGAGCAATATTTGTGTTCCTGCATGACTCCGCTATGGTACTATCCATGCCTACTTGTAGGTTTTAACGACGTATAGAAATTACCTAAATATGAATTCTAAAACACAGAAAATAAACAATGTGAGAGCATATCATATAAAACACATATACACAGAGATTTTCCCCTGGATCCCAAAACCAGGACTACGAGCTTGATTTGTCATTAAGTTCCTTTAAATGTTACAACATATATATATATATACATGTTGAAGCATCCAATTCCATGGACCGAAAACCATCACATCCAAAACCATGTGCAAAAACCAAGCACAAAACCATAGGTAGGTCTTCCCAACCTAATATAGGGTCCAAAAAAAATTTCCCCAGGGTGCTGCTCTAGACACCATAGAGGGGGGCTACCCGCCCCACTCAAACCTCTTAGGGAGGGTGGGCTACAGGCCCCCCTGTGACCCCCCCACTGCGTAATCGACGCAACGAAGGGGGGCCTCCACCCCCTTCTAACCCCTCAGTTAACTACATAAGCTAGTCATGGAAAGAATATAACACAACCCAAAATTCTCCCACTTGTTGTTTTCTTTTCAGAGGAGATCTTAGTCATTTATCCAGCCATGAAATGCCCATTGTTTCTCTACACCAAGAGAACTTCTCAGAGCTCATACAGTTTGTCAATGCATCTGCAGTATTCTTTAAAGTGTCCATCTTTACTAGTAACACCTTTTTGTCTTCTATCATATCCCTCACAAAGTGATACTGAACATCAATGTGCTTTGTCTTTTAATGATAAGCAAGGTTCTTTACCTATAAAATTGCACTTTGGTTGTCACAGTCTATCCTTATAGCTCCTTGTACTAACCCCATACTTGAACACAATCTCTGCAACCAAACTGCTTCCTTGCTTGCATGAGTGGCTACCATGTATTCTGCCTCTGTAGTTGATAGTCACACTACAAATTGTTTCTTACTCATCTAACTGAATGCACCTCCAAATAGGTTAAACACATACCCACCTGTAGATCTTCTCTGATCCAGATCTCTAGTTGATTCTGCATCAACAAAGCCATGAATATCCAACACTTTGTCCAATCCTGGTCTTCCTTGGTAGCACAAGCCATAATCACTAGTGCCACACAAATATCTGAAAGCCCGCTTCACTTTTGTCTAGTTCTCCTTCATTGGTTTTGACATAAAGCTGCTCAATAATCCCACTGCATGTGCAATGTCTGGTCTAGTACAGGCCATCGCATACATCAAGCCACCAACTGCACTTGCATATGGAACATGGGACATGTCGTATTCTGCTTCTTGCATCTTAGGACACTATTTAGCAGATAACTTTACACCTACAGGCATAGGAACCTTCACCAATTTACTATCCTGCATATTAAACCTCTACAATATTGTCTCGACATACTTCCTCTGGTTTAACCAGAGCTTCCTCTTTGCCCTGTCTCTTTTAATTTCCATGCCAAAAATATAGTTTGTAGCACCAAGATATTTCATGTCGAATTTGGAAGATGATTAGGTATTCAAATCCTAAATAATTTCTTTTTCATTTCCAACCAGTAACATATCACCCACATACAAGACCAAATAAATAACACGGTCACCAATTAATTTAAATACACACAATGATCTTCTTTTCTTCTGGTGAAGCCAAATCCCCATGTAAATGTATCAAATTTCTGATACCACATCCTTGGTGATTGTTTTAACCCATACAAAGACTTATTTAACTTGCATACCAGTTCTTTCTTACCCTTCTCCGCAAAGCCTTCAGATTGCTTCATGTAGATCTCCTCTTCCAGACCCCCATGAAGAAATGTTTTCTTCACGTCCATCTATTCTACCACAAAATCAGAAGTAACAACAAATAAAATTAATCTAATAGAGACTACCTTGGAAACACAAGAAAAAATATCACCAAAATCAATTCCCGACACCTGGGAATAAACGTTTTCTACCAACTTAGCTTTTTATTTCTCCACCTTTCCTTCTTCATTTGTCTTCTTCTTTAACACCCATTTACTACCAATGGGTTTCCTTCCAACCAGAAACTCAACCAGATCCCATGCCGCATTCTTGTGTAAAGATGACATGTCATCAACCATGGCCTCTTTCCAGAGTTTTCCATCCTCTGAATCTACTGCTTCCTTTACAATTCTAGGATCATCATCAGTAATAGATAAAGCAAAATTTGAACAGAAAGCAGATGGACTATACCTTTCTGACTTCCTTTTTTCTCAAATTGATCTTCTCACACCTAGAGTTTGTGGCTCTTCATCTTCTAATTCCTCTTCTACTGTAGTGTCTGATTATTCCTCCTTTAGCTCAAACTCTATCTTCCCAGGTTCCTTTGGTTGGAATTCATGTTTAATAACATATTTAATCTCTCTGAACACCACATCTCGACTGTACACAACCTTCCTTATTACTGGGTTCCAAAGCTTATAACCCTTTAAACCATCCTTATAACGAATAAAGATGCAATTTTTATATTTACTATCCAATTTTGTTTTTTTTTTTCCTTTAGAACATGTACATATGAATCACATCCAAATACCCTCAGATGTGAAAGAGAGGGTTTCTTACTAGTCCATACCTCTTGTGGAGTTTTATCCTCCAACGCTGATGAAGGTGACCTATTGACCAGGTAACATGTAGTCTCCACTGCCTCTGCCCATAATTCATGTCCTAGCCCAGCACCACTAAGCATGCTTCTTGCCCATTCCATCAATGTCAAGTTCATTCTTTCTACAAATCCATTTTTCTCAGGTTTATATGGAGCAGTATTCTGCCGTGCTATAGCACACTTTTACAAAATTATTCAAATTCCTTACTACAAAACTCTCCACCGTTATTTTTCCTTAGCACCTTTATCTTCTTCTCTGTCTAGTTTTCCACCAGAGACTTAAATTATTTAATCTTGCCAAAGACTTCAGATTTCTTCTTGAGGAAATATATCCATGTATTCCGTGAGAAGACATCTATAGATGATACCTAATACACAGACTTACCCAGTGATGGAACCTTCATAGGTCCAAACACATCACTGTGCACAAGCTCTAATATCTCTTTTGCCCTCTTACCACCAGAGAGGAAGCTCACCTGATTCTGCTTCTCATATACACAATTTCCACAAAAATCAAAATATAGTGAGCTATTAGTCATACCTTCTACCATACCTTTACCATGAATTATTCGAAGGCCCTTCTCTCCAATATGTCCATGCCTTTGATGCCATAGCATGGTCTTTTCTCCAGAGACCACTAGATTTTCTGCTCCACTTTCAGGAAACACAGAACTGTTGCACCCATTAATAACAGTGCTACCTTGTAGCTTGTAAATAGTTCCAATCCGAACTCCCCGCATCAATACCACTGTTCCCCAAACCATCTTGCAAGTATCTTTCTCGAACACTGTTTTTACACCTGCATCATCCAACTTGCTTACATAATGTAATATCCCTCCCCTTAATAATAAATAATAAGTAAGAAAAATAATAAATAATAAATAATAAATCACTTAATAATAAACAATAAAAATAAATCACAAATGTTAAATAATAAATGATATTTAAAAATATACAAGAAAATAAATAAAAATAATAAAACTAAAAATAGTAATAACTATACTAAAGCTCTAAATAAGAATAAATAGAAATAAAACAAAGAAAACAATAAAAAAATCAGTAAAGCTATCAAAAAGAAGAAAATAAAACAAGAAATCTAAAAATCAAAGTCGCATGTAGACACATGGAGTTTGTGCATGTGGTTCCCATCCAATGTTCTCTCTATTTATTAGATGGTGAGGAGGATGGGAGACATTCCATCTTTCCAATATTCTATATTTCATTCCCTTGGGAGAATGGTGTTCTAAGACATAGGAGTCAGTGGCAGTAGTACGTTGATTGAGGGCTTGGGGGTGGCCAGTTGTAGCAAATCCTTGCACAATTGAGCCTACGGTTGGGTGGAGAGTCGTCCCCAAAACCTTGTTGTGGTAAGCCTACTTCTACCACAGGTAAGCACTATTCATAGTTAATTTAGTTTATTAATTACATGTTTATTTAGCTAGGTAAGTGCCACTCTGATTTATATTTTAATGTTAATTAGATATCTATTTTGGGTTGTTACATATGGTATCAGAGCTTTGGCTCAACCCTTAGGGCCTATGGGAATCTTAGAAAAAAAAATATTTTGTTGGAATTTATAACTTGGCTTGTTTTGAAGTTACAGGATGGTTACTTCCAGGAGGCCGCATATTTTTTCTACAAACCCTCGCTATACACGTAATTTTTTTATTCAGTGCATACTTATTGCATAATTATATTTTGATAGTGTTCATTTTTAAAGTCATTCCTATGAGTAATTTCCACGGCTAATCTTATCATGTACATATTTTCATATCCGGGCTCCTTCTTGCTGCCCCCTGCATCTTTACTGGTTGTTTATTCCAATTTTCTTAATCCCTGTGATTAATGGCTGTTAACTTTCTGATTTGAAATCCCTTGCTAACTTGACGTATTCCGATTTGTTTTAAGGGTTTAGGGCTTTAAAATTTGAGAAGTTAATCATATATTATTTTTTTTTTTTTGCAAAATTTAATTAAATTTTTTGGGCTATTTACCTTTCCTAGACGAGAACAAAAGGAGGCTTTGTTTTATCTCTATAAAGGCCACAAATATCTGAGAGTTTAAAGCAAATTTCTCGTGGACATTTGACAGCTTGAGCAAATTTTTTTTTAAGGGATTCTTGAAGTCGATTCTGGAAGAGCAGTCAATGGAGGCTTGGAAAACCACAAATCAAAATTCAGAAAAGAAGTCTTATGCATTTTCTAAGCCATTTTATACTTCTTTGGCTGCTAGAGAAATTTCTCTGTTTCCTTGAATGAAATATTCTAGAAAACCTGGGCAAAATTTGTTGAGAAGTATCCAAGTTCGATCTTGGAAGAATCAAACAATTTGAGATTTGGGGTTTTAAAATTCAATTCTTGTGAGATTCGATCCCCTAGCCCAAGGTTTTTCTTGGGTCACTTTACGTATTTTCCTCCTTTGAAGTTTTGACGTCGATTATTTTTTTTGGAATGGATTTCATTTAGAAGAAAATCGATTTCCTTTGGAGAAGGTTTATCATTATAAAAAATTTGTAAAATCCTTCTATTTTCTCTCATTAATATTTTCAGGAGGGGTATTTAAACGTTCATTTGAAAATTCTCTTTTACTATTTAAGGGATTATTCCTTTGTAATCTCATAATAAAAATACATTTTTTTTTTCTTGAGTGAGTTTGGGATTTATTTCTATTGTATCCCATCTCCTTATTTAAAAGGGAGGATTTCTTGTGAAAGTGACTAAATATTTAGTTTAATTTTCATTTCATTATATTTATATCTAATTTATTGGATTTCTTCACTTGGTCATTAATTAATCTAGACTTCATTGCTAATTGTTTGATCTCATTGTCTATTTGGTCTAAATTACATTGAGTAATTCGTCTTTATCTCACTTGTGTTTTAGATTGAAGTAGTATATCTTTAATTTCCTAATTAGTAATCTCATCTACAATCATTTACTTGTGCTTTCATTTGCATAATTCTCACTTGCTCCATTTGTCATAACATATTATAAGTGAAGATTTTTAAGAGCACTTTCTATTAAGGCATTTGAGTTATTGTTCTAACATTTTCATCTAATTATCATTTCCTTTACTTGCTTTATTGATTAATCCTTACATGCTTCATTGAATCATTGTTGTAAGCTAATAATCTTGTCATAAATCTTGATTATAAGTGAATTGGTATTTCTTTTTTTGAAGCATCTTGTTTTGAGAGATGAGGGTTTGACATTAAGAGACCCATGTGACAGTTGAGAGAGAACTCGGTGTGAGCTAACACAAAGATAGATTATCTTCCACCCCTTTATTGGCAAGGAGGTCCGCTAATCTATTTGCATTCCTTCTTATATGAACGAAAATAATTTCTCGCCCTTCTGCAATGATTACTGCTAGTTGTTAAACAGCGTGGTCCAAGCGCCAACAACCTTTTCATTTGTGAGCTGGAGAGCCACCAAGTATGCAGTTGGCTATTTGAGTGGGTGGAGATTATGTGATCGGGCTATGATTATTCCTTGCATGAGAAAATAGTACTATTGATTATGTAAATGGTACTATTGACCTCATAGTGTGTGCATATTTCTTGACATTGTTGTTGAAAAAAACAATGGAATTTGCAGGAACACGCATAGCCATGGCCGCAAGCTTACAAATTTATGTCTTATCCGGGCAATTAATATGGCTAAATGTATTGTAATTTAAGGAATTCGATGGTGTTTCCTTCGCAGGTGCGCTTGCAGGCAGGCCATATAATTAATAAAATGATTTTATTTTGGCGTTGGGGAGGAATAACCTTCCCAGTCATCCGATCTGGTTCTGGGTCGGGTGGCAGTGTCTCTTCTTATTACGGTGTGGAATATTTCTTTGATGGTTTTATTTCTTAAATTTCCTTAGAGTAATCATTTAATAGCCATAAGAATCTCAAGATACATTCAATAAATTTGTTTAAATGATTTATTTTGTTAAAAGCAGTCCATTTAATTCTTCTAACATAAGTTATGATTGCTTAAAAAGATACTCAAAATATTTCACTCTATAGCACATAATTTCAATTTATCTTAGCACATAAGGTCATGAATCTGTAGACTTAATATTGGTGTGATATATAATTTCAAAAGTCATGGTGAATTTTCTTTCAGAATTCAAGTACCTTCTTAAAACAATACTGCCACTAATATTCTTAAGCTTTACTCATTGGAATATTGTTGAGACAATTCTCTAAGTTTTAATACTACAAAATTAGTGATTATTGATAATTTGCAATCACACAGTTTCAAATTTGGCAATGGTTTGATTGTATGTCGTGCAGTAGGGGAAAATTATGCAAAACAGTAGATTGAAATGAACCAAGAATCTTCAAAACTTTGTTGAATAAATTTGGCATGGTTAATACATATCTGGTTAAAAATTCACTGCATAATTATCACAACAATAATCTAAGTATTTTGGCTCTTATTTTATGCTTCTTCAGTGATGAATCTTGATATTGAGTGACTGATTACAGTTTTTGGCTATCATTGCATATGCGGGTGACTTGATTTCACTGTTAGAAATATGATATTTTTAGAGGTTGGATATAGGTCTGATCTTGACATTACTGTGATATATTACCTTTGCATTTCGCACTAAGCTTGAATCTAGATCATTAGTACTCCTTATCTTGCATTCAGTGATCATTTGAAAAGTGAATTAGTGGATTGATTGGATCATCTAGTGACTCACATCACATTGCAGTTTTTATTTAATTAGCTATCCAATTTGGTATCTAAGGACTGATATATTCTTGGCAATAAGCTACAACAATCGGATTCTTGACAGCAAAATAGCGTTGGTATAACTTAAGGTTTGGTGCATTCATTAGTTCCTCATTAGTTTTCTCATGCATCATTATAGACAACAGATTCTTTGGTTCTCTGTTCGCATTAGAATCTCATTACATGGTAAAACTACTATCTCATTTTCTTGAGTTGATTGTCCTCTTATCATTTTCTAAACATAAAAAGTGCTATAATCAACTACAATTGTTCTCTCCATTACAACCATATAACAAAGCTAAAATCTAAATGAGTCACATAATTAAAGATATAGTTTTATTATGACTCATTGAGTCATTGGAAAAATATATAATCTTGTAATATTGGATGGTGATAATCTACCCATAATTGACAATGTATAATTCTCTGAAAGATTGCAGTATTGAAATGGTATACTGGCATGTTTTTTGTAACAAATCTTTAATGCTGGTGTAACTACTCACCACCGGTTCATTTTACTACACAGTTTACATAGCACTTGAAGTATTTGGATAATTGAAGTTGAAATTTGTCACCAATTAAAGTGCTATAAAATAGTGAAATCTGTTCCAATTCACAATGGATAAACTCTGATATCTTATTACCTTTAGTTGATCATTGTTCACTTACATCTGTTCATTATTTTATTGTTCAATCTGATCTAAAAACATAGAGGTAACATTCCTTGAATGTTGATCATACTATTCACTAATTATTTGGGTTGGATTGCTGTTCTCATTGTCCTTTAGCAATAACAGTTGCTTGGCATTTCTCTAGTCTATTATTGCAAGAACACAACTCTCTCAATATGATCTTCTAATAAATTTAATTTTTCATTGCAATTCCATTCAGATTACATGTATCTGCTCATTTACTACTCATATCATTTGTATATTAAACATCATCAAGCTACATGATGGTATATTTCAGTCTCAGTGGCAAATCGTACAGACTTGGATTTCAGTTTAGATGTTGAGTATAATGTTACATGAGGTTTCGTGATTCAAGGTAAATTGCATATAATGGTTAAAGTTGTCTAAAGAAAAATGGAAAGGAGAAACTTGCAATTTTTTTAAGGATGATAACTAAGGATAGTTCATGTGATTATGCCCAACTTGGATCAGATAATTAAGGTGGTAGAGAAGAAGTATCACAACAAAAATAATAATTCAGTAAGAAGAGACAACCTATTTTGGAACATAAAAGAAGAGTATTGTGGTATTTTGGAACATAATGGAAGGATTTGGTATCAACATAACTTGGTACTCTAAAAGTGTCACTATAAGGTCTATCTAAGGATGATGCACATAAAGAAGAAAATATTGGCAATCAACCAATGAAGTTGAATAATTATGGTAATAATTTTACGAAACTTGGATGGTATGATAAAATGATTGGAAAGGATAAGTTGTGTGCGTGACAACATCTATAACAATTTTCCATCTAATGGGAGAACCACATTGTAAAGTTTTCCATAGATGAATAACTATATGAATGGAATAGGGTTAACAAGATGTATGATCAGGTAAGTTTATTATGTTGATAAACGGATTACATTTGGTAGCTACCTTAATGAATTTATTTAGCAGGTATTACCCATGCTGGAAATAGTAACAACAATTCCAAGGTATATCAGTGTTATAGGAGAGGAGGAAAAACACAATGATTGGAGGTGAGAAATTCAAGTCAATTTAATAAAATAGAATGAAGTGAAGAAACTTCCATTTTTGAAGCCAGTAGACATGGAATAGTAGGAAATCAAGATAAGGAGAAAAAATATATATATATATCTATGAATATCGTGTAGGAGGAAAGGAAGGGATGTTCTATCAAGAAGAAAGTTCTTTTAAAGATATTAATGAGTAGAGCTAGAAACATGATTGGTAATGGTCATAATGATGTGAAGGTATGAAGTTGCATGATGACCAAATGATAATAAACAAGGAAGATATAGGAAGGAATGTTGCTAAATATTTTATATGGATACCTTGAGAAGGACTGTGTACATAGTGACAAAAGAAGTGAAAGTTAATTAATAGAGATTGTACTTGACTCATTATTTCATGAGTAGGACTTCCCATAACTTTAAAAGAGGTCATTTCCACATAACACCTCACATTTAAGTTTCTCATGGACAATGATGGTATTAGTGTTTCCAACAGTTTCAAAATCTAAAATAATGATACTATTTAATAAGAAAGAGTCTTTTGCCCAGCTTGAGGAAACTGAATTTACGATAAAGAAATCAAGTGGTATTGAGATACGAACTTTACGAACTCGACAAGATAAGAAAATATTTTTGTGGATGAAGTGTTAATTGAGTCAACATGGATCAACAAATCCTCGTGCAAGTAAATTAAGCATGATATAAAATTAAATCACGATGAAAAAATGTTTACATGCGATTGCATATAGTGGTATTGGAAACAGTAAGCCAAAGGGTAAATGGATGTAAAATCAAGGGATTTTAATTTTGAGATAGATGATTTAAATAATGATGGTATCACTCGTAATATCTTAAACAATGAATTTCACCAAACTTTCCTTGGGGAAGGAAGAATATATGACGAGAGATTAAGACTCAAGATAATAAGGCTCATATGAAATTTAAAGATGTACTTAGATGATTATACCATTGGTGTAACTAGTCAACTACCTTGTAGAAAGAAGTCGAACTGATTATTGAAAAGTATTTGACAACTTGATGAAAACATATTGACGATGTTTCATGCTATCATGATAGGAAGATAATGATGTATATATGGTTCTTATAGTGATAAGTTATCCATACGATAATAGCGATATGCATAGGTATTATGACGTTATGTCAAGGTATATTGACATTTTCATTTACTACCTAATGATAGGTATTTAATGTTCAATACTCATGATGGATATGATATGCATAACGTGGCATAGGAATTATGATGTTATAATATGAGGATTATTGACATGTGGTTCATTTATGTGAACTCATGATATGTCTTGATATAATTATGTGATGGTATAACTGAAGCATGCGATAGTTCCGTACAAATCTATGACATGCATGAGCATGCAGTTCCTTATTAACAAAGATGAACGTTCTCATGATGACATGCAAGAGTTGGCATGTGGATTATTTCCTATGATACTATGATGGTATGGTTAATGCATTAGATGCATGTTGAGATGTGATGATTCACAGGACTGCACAAATGGGCCGAAAGGGCCGGTTTATTTGAGGATCTCGTGTGAGCCCATGCGCACGAGGGAGAATAAGTAACACCATATGGGCTGGGGACAAAACTCAATCAACACTACATATGCCAGTGGTTCCTTTGTCTTGTGTATAACTCTTGATGGATAGCTCTAGAAGAGCTATGGGACCATCTTGAGGAGGCCAAGTGCCTGATGTTCTAGGCTAGGTGCCTATTATTGGATTGGGATGCTGAAGTTTGGAAGGGATGTAAAGGACTTCGATGCCTGGGGCTGTGCGCCTTAGTAGTTGTGGAGGGAGTGGGCCAGCCTTGTGAGATGCCCGGGGCCATTGAGTACCGGACCAGATGCCTGCCTTGGGGCAGATGAGGTTTGAGTCAGGTGCGAGCCTTGGGGCCAGCCTTGGACTAGGATACAGACCGGGTTAGGCTTAGCCTGGTGCAGAAAGTGGGAAAAAGGACAGAGATTCCTTGAGATTTCACGGGGTGTTCGGGACTTTCGATGCCTGCTGGCTATACTAGTTCAGCAGAGGGTGTTGGCAACATGAAGTAAATAAAAGAATAAAGAATAAATAAGAAAAATAATAAATAATACATAA